>JAKUCM010005068.1:0-42108 GCA_023374145.1 Lepidium sativum
ATTAACCAAGATCACCCTAATTTTATTAAAGTCAACCAAGCTTTACCAAAGCGATACCTTAAGAAGTTTTTTTATTGCAGATGTGAGAATTGTCAGTGTAATCGCCGCATTTTCCCTCTTCTTTGAGAACCACCTTGTTAGCATTGCTCTTATAGAATCTACAAGTTGCAAAATAGGTAATGTTCGCGCTTCAGCTAACACATAATTGATAGATTATGCAATGTTTGACGTGGTGAAATTGTATCTATTCCCTGGAAAATGTGCACGACACGACAACAAATATCTGCCTTTAACAAATACTCATACAGCCTTCGATTTAGTCTCTCTATTTGGCCGAAGATTGCATTAAACTCGTTGCACCTATATGCAGTTGCAGCCTTCTTAAACATCTTAAAGGACTCTCCTCCTTTGAAATTTGTCAACATATTTTTCGTAGATGGTAAGTGCAAACCATTGAGAGGCAAGCATATAAAATTTTGTTATTGTCTTGGCTATTGATCTATGCCTATCTGAAACGATGGCCAACTCTTCATCATCCGGAAAAATGCGGTTGAGTTGTCTAAAAAACCATTCCGAAGATTCATCATTTTCTGTATCAACCACACCAAAAGCCATAGGGAAAATGTTGAAATTCCCATCTTGCAATGTTGCCGTGAGTAGAATCCCTTTATATTTTCCTTGTAAGAACGTTTCATCCACAAAGACAACCTTCGTCATGTACACAAATCCTCTGATGCTTGCAACGAATGCAATGAATAGAAACTTGAACCTATCATATCCATCTACTTCCAGCTTGATAAGTGTTTCGGGATTTGCTCGTCTGATCCTATATAAATATGAAGGAAGTTCTTCAAAATTATTCTCTAAAGTACCACTTGTAACTAAAGCTCGAGCTTTTATTAAAGTATGATGCGTCTTCCAGTACATGATTTGGACAGTGGTAACAAAGAAAGGCAAAGTTAAAACTCAACTAAAGTATGTAAGAAGAAAACTCAACCAAGATCCGCCAAACTCAGGCACACTTTGGCGGATCTTGGTTGTGCTTTCTTCTTACGAAGCTCAGCTAAAGTGTGGCAGACGTTGGCTAACACCATCTACACTATGGCGGAACTTGTCTGATCTTTGAAAGGTTTGTAAGAAGAAAGCCAAGATCCGCCAAACTCAGCCACACTTTGTTTAATATTTTACAAAACTCAGCCAAGTTCTGCCTGAGTGTGGCTGTGGTTGGCCAAAGTCAACCACACTCTGGCAGACCTTGGTTGTCTTTGGTTAAGCTTAAATCTAGAAGATCTACCAAAATGTTTTAGCCTTTATTAGCTACGGATATGTAGCTTCAAACCAAAATGTTTCTTTAGTGATTAAGCAACATAAGCGGGAAGAACAGAAGACCCAACACCACCAACAAAATCCAAGTATAAACGACCAAGAATATCGGATGTTGCTTGACGTGCCCGAGATGACCTCTCCGTAACTGAGAACATGTGTTTTCCATAATATACTCGAATATAAAAAGAAGGACTATCAGTATCGTGGCGTGAAGCCCGAACTCTCCATGTCTAGTTTGGTACCCAACATCTAACAACCAGTAATATTCTCGTCGATGATACGACATCGAAGTCAAACCAATGTAAAACAGAAAATGTCTTCAACCTTGACTGAAGATCCTCTTTTGTGGGATATATTTGTCCTACACCTAATTGAAGTGACCTCATTTCGATGTCTAAGTACTCATCATTAATTGTCGAGTCTTTTCTTTTCTTGTAAGGAAGAGTCTTTCTACCGTCTTCTTTGCACTTCCTCTAAACACTTATGAAGTCTTCATCCCGGAGCTTGCACCATCTACATCATCGCAGTAGTCGAATCTCATTTATGCTTCTTCATTGTAGTCACCCCGATTTTTTCTCTTGTTGTTTGAGAGTGTGCCTAGCTCAACCACACGATGAATCAAATTGTTCACTCTCTTCCACCCAAACATGAGATCTCCTTGAAATCTCCACACAAAGACAAATTTACTCTTTCCAAAATTGTTGCACATACCCACGCAATTTCCTCTCGTTGGTCACGAAGATAGAAGGTGTATCTTGTGGTTTTGTGTGCATGAGTTCTTTTGATATGTAACTTATGTTTACCTTGAAAATATGTTGATTTAGATCAAAATCTTCATGAGTTATCCTCACAAACTCATCATAACGCATATCTTCACTCAATTCAATGATTTTACAACCATGAGAAGTATCTACTACAAAGAACCAATGATTTTGGTCAAATTTCCAACTCCCACAAACTAAAATAATTTGATTCATAAGCTCAAAACCATGAAAATAAGTCCAAAAGATACGATAAGGAATCAGACAGAGCAATAATGGTGATATGTGTAGAGCTAACAAAGAGGTAAGAGCTAGATGATGCAATAGTTAAGGGATAAATTTGTCATTCTATACAAAGTAGGATAAATGAATCATGGCAAAACCTAGATCCGCCAAACTCTGCCACAGTTTGGCAGATATTAGCTGAGCTCCGTAAGGTCTTCTCGAAAAAAGCTCAGAAACAAGCTCAGCCAAGATTCGTCACAGTTTGGCGGATCTTAGCTGAGCTTAGTAAGAAGAAAGCTTAGGTTTCATGCAATAAATTTTAGATGTTGCAAGATTATAATATTGAAAATTATCCTTAAGCAATAAGATAAATTATTTCAAAAGTAGCTATCCTGAAATTCTTTTAACAATTAGGAAAAGAGTAACGGTTCTCATTTGTTATATAAAATTTTACAGAATAATTTTCCAAAAAAAAAGTTTGATTCTTATAAATACGATTTTATTTTATCTTGTCAATGTTTATTTAATTTGTTATAAATCTAATTTACGACATCAAATCTTGTACTTTCAAAATATATAATAAATTACAACTATTATTTTTAATTATATCTAATATGGTTATATTTATTGTAAAAATTAGTTTTTAAAATTTTTAATTTACACATTTTACCTTTTAATTTGTTAGCAGTTATATTTAAAAAATATTTTTTTGTTAACATTGGATTGAGATACACCCTAACCACTGGACTAAAAAAATTTCGGCAATATCATTTGTTTTATACTTATATCTTTTATTGTAATTTTGCATATAGAAAAAAAAAACCGTCTACTATTACTATGTCTTTCCATTATAACCTCTATTTTAGATATTTTTTATCTTTTCCTATATAGTAATTTGGTAATATTTATTATTATTTTAAATATTTAATATGTTGATTATTATTATTAGATTTTCTTGATATAACAAATTATTTATTGTACCATGATTTTTTAACGTTGCCATTAACGGAAAAAAAAACTATCACTCTTTTTATTCTTTATTTTGCTACTAGTTTATAAGATGTTATAAAAAAATTTCTGGAAATCCTTATATCGTTTTATAAAACCATCATGTTAAGATTATTATAATACCAATACAAAACCACAAAAAAAAATTTTACTGTGTCTTTTCATTGTAATATCTTATTTATAAAATTTTATTTTTATTATTTAGTTGGTTTAATTTAAAAGTTTACTATTTCTCATTTGTTGGAAGTTACATATATGAAAAGATGTGTTCTATTATTATGTATTTTTATCAACAAGTAATCATTTAATCAATAAAATCTGATCCATAACCTAAGGTCATGATTGATAAAGCATAGACTTCTAACATGAAAGAGCATAAGCATAGAAGAGACTAAAACAGGTTATATACTTTTAAAAATCAAGGCCCTGATTGGTAGAGCATAATAGGAGGCTTAATGCTCTATATCGACCAATTAAGGTTATTTTAACAAAGCATAATAAAGAGCTTATATGGCTCTATAATGCTCTATAACTCTATGCTCTTAAACTGAGTTTTTCTTTTCCCTGAAGGGAAGTTCAAACTTGCCTGTAAAGGGAAGGGATTATGAGTATGGAGTAGTATTAAATCTGTAAATAGACAATTTTACTTTTTTCAATTTAATTAATCTTTTGTATACACCATACAAAATTTGCAGTAAATTTATGTAAACCTAAACTAAATAGAAACAAAGAAAATCTAACCTAATTAGGAAAAGGAAAAAAAACATCGCTAGAAAAATGGTTGCGAACATTGTTTTTTTTTTATCAACAAGCCTAGTGATTTTTAAATCTTGCTCCTACTATTGAAGGTAGGGGGTTTCGATCCTTGGTACCTGAAGATTTGTAAAGTGACAACACCATTGGGCCACTAGTTGAAAACATTACTTAAGTTGTCAAATCCAGTAATTTACATTCACATGTTGATCACTTGTAATATATTAGATTCTCTTATACCAATGTAATCCATCATACCACACTATTGAAACGAAAGCCTAGAGGAAAAAAAGTTGGATCACGGCACATTAAAACCAGTTATCTTCCGATCTCACATGCCTCTTCATCGTCTTCTTGGCCTTTTATCAAAGATAATAAAAATAGGAAAAGATATATTTGTAAATGTATAATACCGAGATTAATACCTAGATATCGTGTATATAGTTTGTACTCTTAATCTAATACAACCAATTCAATCTATTCACTTACATGGTATTAGAGCATTCGACTTCTGATAACCTAAAACACTACGCCGCCACATTTATCTTTTTGAATCATCTTCAATGTCGACTGAAAATCTACCCTTATCACAAAATACCATTCCCGTCTCCGAAACCACTACTTTTCTAAACATCAACAAGATGAATGTTACAAAACTGACTGCCTCCAATTTTCTTATGTGGATCAAATAGGTTCATGCTTTGCTTAATGGCTACGCTTTAGCCAACCACATCACGGGATCCACTCAACCACCACCAGAAACAATCACAATCCCTACTGATGTTTTTGCCAATCCGAATTACCTTCTCTAGAATAGACAAAGATAGATTCATCTATAGTGCTTTCCTTAGTGTCATATCCAACTCCATTCAACCGCTTCTAGCTACCACATGCACATCGGCAGAGATTTGGGCAACCTTCAATGCCACCTACGCCTTACCCTCTCGCAGACATCTCAAGAAACTCCACCAGCAAATCAAACAATGGAAGAAAGGGAACCTATCCGTTCATGACTATCTCCAAGGCTTCCAGACACGCTTTGATCAGCTAGCTATATTGGGAAAACCACTAGATCTAGAGGAACAAATTGAGTATGTCTTGGAAGGTCTTGTTGAAGAGTACAAGATAATAGTACATCATAGTAAAGGAAGAGATAACCCACCTATACTCGTTGAGGTTCGTGGGAAACTTATTAATCATGAGCTAAAAGTCCAAGCTATGCTATATGTGTCTTCTCCTCTGCTAGTTACCGCAAATGCTTTCTTCACGTGCAGTAACAACCAGCTTCATTCTTCTTTCCGAAGCAACAACAATAACAAGGGTTCAATCCGCCAAGATCTGATCAACGGAACCAAAAAGGATACCAGGGGAAGTGTCATATTTTTGGAGTTTTCGGACATAGTGCACGTCGCTGCTACCAACTACAACAGTTCATAAGCTCTCAGGCACCTCCACAATAATACCATCCTTCATCGTGGCAACCAAGAGCTAATTTAGATGGATTGTGGGGCTACTCATCATCTCACATATAATCTCCACAATCTATCTCTTCACCAACCCTACACAAGCGGAGAAGAAGTGGTACTTGCAGATGGATCGAGCATTTCTATCTTACAAACTTGTTCTTCTACTCTCTCTACATCACATTGTCCTTTGACTATTTCAGGTATTTTTATGTCCCAAACGTGCATAAGAACTTGATTTCAGTATATCGTTTATGCAACGATAATGATGTTTTTATTCAATTCTTCCCTAATTCATTTCAGGTAAAGGACCTTAAAACGGGTGTCATGTTGCTTTGGGATAGGGTTGAACATGAGTTTTATGTGTGGCTGTAGAGGAAACCTCTACTATAATGACCCTATACGCCACACCCTCACCAAAGACAACATTCACCTCGTGGCATTGTCATCTTGGCCACCCTTGTTTACCTATTTTAAACATCAATGTTTCTGTTTTTTCACGTCTAGTTTCACAATCTTTGAATAAAGCGGTTAATTTGTACTGATTGTCTCATCAATAAAACCCATAAACAACTTTTTATCAAAACATGTTTGTCTCCATAACACCCCTCAACTCATTTACTCGGATTTACGTATCGCACCTACATTATCCATTGACAAGTTCAAGTACTATGTCATCTTCGTTGATCGTTTCACGAGATACACTTAGTTGAATCCTCTCACGGCAAAATCAAAAGTAAAAGATGTTTTCATCACTTTCAAGGCCCTCGTGCAGAACAAATTTCAGTCCCAAATTCGTATTTTGTACTCTGATAATGGCGGTGAGTACATCGCTCTCCGCAACTTTCTTGCCTCCAATGGAATCTCGCACCTCACCTGTCCACCACACACTCCAGAATATAAAAGCATTTCTGAGAGAAAACATCGACACATATTTGAAATCAGAGTCAGTCTCTTTAGTCCACTAGCATACCAATAACGTATTGGAGTTACGCATTTCAAACCGTTGTGTACCTGATAAATAGATTGACAACACTAGTTATTGATAACTTGTCTTTATATGCCAAGCTATTTGGAAATCCACTTAATTACTTGAAGCTTAGAGTGTTCAGATTCTTGTGTTTCCTATGGCTCCATCTATACGCTTTAAACAAACAAGCAACTCGCTTTACAGTGTGTCTTCATCGAGGAAAATGGCTTATTTATACATGAATTTTTCAAAAAGGTCATTTCATACATGAACTTATAGGATCGGTTTTTTCATACACTTGTGGTTTAAAATTTCAAAAAATATACATAAACTTTTTTAATTTGGTCATAATCTTAATTGACTATTAAAATCGTTAGTCAACGCCTAATCGTTCATTTTTAGTTCGTTAACGATGACATATGGAAAAACAATTAGCCTAATTGGATCCTACATGGCATAATAATCAAAACAATGTTGTTTTGGCTATTGAAGAGGCAACAACAAAAGCAAAGAAATCGTTATCGTTTGAGCAAATTGGGGATTTTAACCCTAAATCAGTCTTCATCTCTTCGACAAAGAACAAAAACAAACACTCTTAGCTTAAATCCTCTTTGAACCATCAACTGTGGAAATTAAAGAGATTGCCATTCCTTATTGACAAAGAAGAAACTATATGAGGTAAGTATTGTGGATCTAGTGTTTTGATTTTTGGATTTATAGCAGACATTGTCTTTTCTTCATTTTTCGTTTTCTATTTCTTTTTTGGTTTCAGATTTGACTATGTTTGAGTTATTTAGAACCAGAGATGGTGTTCTTCGCCTTTTTAATTTTTGTTGCTTATGCTACTCTTCAAAGTTACATATTTGATTTTGTTTTTAGTATAAAAAGATTAAAACTTGATCATTAAAGTTAAAACTTCTTCGCCTCCAACCTTATATGTCTCTTCCCTGAACTTAAAATTAAGTTGTTAAAATTGCTGGCAATAATAGTCAAATATGACGACGAGGTAGGTTTCTTTACTAGTCAATGTTGAAAATAATAGTGGTTGCTCTTCTTTGATTTTGTGTTTGCAAATTCTCTGTTTAGAAAATCATTGGCTGAAGGTTAATGACGTTTTTATTTTTTATTTTTCAGCATAGTGGCGTTCTGGGTAAATATTGGTGGGTATTGGTTGAAGGTTTATGATGAAAATGTTGTTTACCATGGTGGTGAGATGAGAAATATGTAGTGTTTTCCTGAAGAGTTATTTGATACCTTGGAAAATTGTGTGGAATGAAGCTTAAATGTGCATAATGTTTGGTATAAACTGCCATTTGAGGAAATGAATGAAAGGAAAATCTTATGTGTTGAAGATGTTGAGGGTATGAAGACAATGTATGAAGCTGCGACATGGACAAGTGCAGTTCATGTTTTTTTGGTGAATAATGTTCAACATCCAACTGATGATATCATAGACGAGGGACGTCGTGCGGTGGTTGATGTTAATGTTGAAGTGGCTGAGTCAGATGGTGATGATTTTGATTATCATAATACACCACCTAATTTCTGATGGTGAAGTCTATGATACTGACGTTGTAACATACAAGAGAGGGAGTGGTGTTCTGAAGCTACTACAAGTCTGATGGGTTATACAATTTTAGAGAAGCATTGGTGGATTATGTTTTAAAAGAAAGTTGGAATATTGTGTCGAGTAGATGGGGCAAAGAGATTTCAAAAGTGAGATGTAACAATGATGCTTGTGCTTGGCATATCTACTGCTCTTATGAGGAGCCAGTTGGGAAGTGGATGGTAAAGCGGTATGATGATAATCATAGCTACTCGAAAGAAAATTATAGTAGAATTCTAAAGACAGATGTGATTGCAAAACTCTTTATATATGAGATTAGTGTTGATCTCGAGCTGAAGACGAAGTATATACAAGATCAAATTTTTAAAAGGTGGAAATTGTTTACAACATTAGACAAGTGTAGGAAAGCAAAAAAGAAAGCATTACGGATACTGAAAAGGAACATGAAGAACAATTCTCTAAACTTAAAGATTACCTAACAGAGCTTTTACGGTAAGTATTTTTATTAATTTTTTTCTCTTATTATTTCTTGTCCTTTAGATCAAGACTAAGAACATCTATGTTATTATGATATGTTATTAAACTCTTGTTATTGTCAACCTAGTAGACTCTAGGATTGTAAATGTAGTAGTTTATGTTAATTGACACTATGATTACGAACTTTTAATAGTTACATCATTATAACTTTTTATCTGCTTTTGAATTGTTTGTTTTGGTGTTTAAGGTCTAATGAAGGATCTACTATTGATTTAGGGACGTTCTTTGGTGATGACGGATCAGAATATTTCAGAAAGATGTACATGTGTTTTGATGTGATAAGAAAAACATGGCGTTCATGGTGTCATCCAATTTTTGGCTTGGACACTTGTTCTTGAAGTGTACTCTCAAAGGGCAGTTGTTGGCAGCCATTGGAAGGGATGCAAACAACAGAATGTATCCAATCACATGGGTGGTTGTTGATGTTGAAAATGAAGACAATCGGTCCTAGTTTATACATAAAATTAAAGGATATTTGGAGCTGGAAGATGGACTAAGATTTACTTTAAATCTCATACCGACAAAAGGTAATTATATGCTCTGTTTCAGTTTAATCTCTGCTGTGATTTTGAGCTACGTTTTTTAATGGTTTTGAGCTGTAACTTTTATGCTATGTTTTATGGTTTTGAGCTCTGATTTTTATGCTATGTTTTGAGCTATTTTATAGCGTCCATTGAATGTTGTTATGAGAGAGCTTCCAATGGTTGAGCATAGGATGTGTGCTCGTCATATTTACAGAAATCTGAAGAAATATTTCTCCAAACAACATGACATGAAGATGTTTTGGAGACTTGTAGAGACACGACCATAATATGAGGCAAACCTTGAAATCATCAAGAATTATGATATACGCTTGTATGATGCAATATTGGAGAGAAATCCAAGATTTTGTAGCATGACATTTTGCAGCATAAGTTCTTCTTGTATTGATATACACAACAACATCTCGGAGCATTGATCTTGCTAGGTATTTCCATTCATAATCAGTTGTTTATTTTTTCTTTGGAAAATGTTTTGATAAATTTTCATATTTCTTGTAAGTTATTTGCCTATGGTGGAGATGCTAGAAACCATCAAAAGAAGAGCTATGATTCGTTGTGATCAAAGGAGGGTGAAAGCATTGAGTCATCAAGCCAGATTTACACCAAAAATAATGTCAATTCTAGATATTAAGCAAGAAAAAGCCGTAAAGTTCTGTCAAATGGTGCATGGAGCAAATTGTAGGTCTGAGATCTTGGAATTTGGCCAGCCGGTTAGCATAAACATAAGGACTAAAGAGTGTGCATGCAGAATATGGCTAATGAGTGGAGTACCTTGTCGCCACGCTTTGAGAATCATTTTGAAAAAGAAGCTTAACCGAGAAGATTATAGAGCTAGTTGGTATCTCACCTCAACACATACAAATTTATAATGACTCTATAAGACCGGTTAGTGGAATGCAGTATTGGGAAAGATGTGGTTCAGTCATCTTGCCTCCTCCAAGTATGGTAGACCATATTGCAAACCGTATAGGAAGGAAACCTAAGCCAAAAATGAGAAAGACACGAAATGAGTCACCAATAAGGAAGGCTCCACGAAAGAAGAGAGTATTGCACTATGGTAGGTGTGGTATTGTCGGTCGCAATGCTAAGAAGTGTACCAATGTTGAAGTCCAAATAAGTATAAGACAAAAAAAGTCAGCAACTACAAGAGAATATGGAGGAGACAATGGAGGTGACAATGGAAAAGAGAATGGAGGATGTACATCAGGTTTTGAGTCTATGAATATGGACATTGGTGAATGACCTACTCAATCACAAAATGAAGATATGCTAATTTTTTTTAATCGACTTTTGTAGAATATTTTCAATACAATTTGGTAATGAATCAGTATAATCTGTTGAAGACTGTTAATTAAATATTTTGGACAAGTTCTTGCAACTATTTGTAAAAAAAATTTCACTGTTCCTAGACCGTTTTCAAAGAATGTATGAAATTCATTGGATACCCTATTTAAGAAAGTGCTTATCACTAGCCGAATTTACACTTCTCGACACGTCCAATTTGTGGAATCGTATTTCCCATTCGCTATTATCCAGAAATCACCATCATCTTATTTGCCATACCTCTGGTGACTGATTATTCTCTTGAACCGCTGTGGGTAGAATCTCCATCATAAACATCGACATCACTTCTGACGCGGAATCCCGAAGGAATCGTCACTTCAACTTGCAAAGGATAGTCCTTGGTCTTGAAAGAATTTGAGTAACCCCCACCTTAGGTATATCAAACCTAAGATTGTTTTTGTTTCAACTTGCCTTCAATTAAGCAAGGTGGTCGAACCACGGAATGTTGACTCGAGTAGCCTCTACCTTTAGTATATTAAATCAAAGATTGTTGCTGTTTTGACTCGCCCCTTCACGCCAATGGCTAGTAATGGCCACACAAGTGTGATGGAAATCACTTGATAAACCAATTTGATCCCTTGGATATGACGCACCAAGAAAGATCGAAAATTTCACAAAGAACAAAAGGGAATCACTCTCAAATTTATTGATAAAAAAAATTTGGATCCTCACAAATGAGAATTACATGAGTTTATAAAGAGGAGAAAGGACTCTCTAGATTCCTATAAACTTATTGAATATCTTAAATATGAAGAGTAAAGACTACTAAGTAAATGACAAGTAAATGTCACAATTTATTATGATTTGAATGAGAAGGACTCTTGAACTTTTGGCCTCCAAAATATCTTTTAGTCTTCCAAATTCGTCACTATTCATAGGCTGGACATGTAGAAGGCTCAAAGTGGTTTGAATTTGGCAAGTATAAAGTCCAATGAATTCCTTATGTTGTTCTTTGTCCAAAAGGTCTTGAATAAATCCACAAATGCTCTCTTTGATTTGTTTAGCCCGTGATCTTGTAATTGGACCGACTGGAATCTCCAAAACTCTCTCGTGATCTTCATTGCTTAGCTCCAAGTTGTTCTTAGCTTCCTTGCTGTTTTCCATGATCATATCCGCTTCCGCATCATAGATCTACACTCGTCCAATGACCCAACAACATCTAATCTAGATATGGGCCAACTTACTCCTTTAGGCCCAATAGTGACAGCAGATCCAGATTCAGCAATACCTTCTATTGGGCCTCCTAGTTCTACATCAAGCCCACAACAGGAAATTCAGAATCAGGTCCAACAATAGTAAGACTCTTCATCCACGACAGAGTCACCTCCTACAAACACGGATCTTCCGTCACGGGTGATGAATAATCACCCCATGCGCACCAAAGGTAAGAATCATATCTCAAACACAAAGGTGAAGCTCTCTGCAATTCTCATGAAACACAAACCAAAAGAACCAAAATCACTTCGCCAAGCTCTCCAAGATCCAAATTGAACGAATGCCATGACCGTCGTCGAATATACTGCAGTGGTGCGTGATAACATATTTGATCTGGTTCACCAAGTTCTGAAAAAAATATTATTCCTACAAAGTTGATTTACACACTCAAGTATCGGCCAAATAGTAAGATTGAAAGATAGAAAACGAGACCAGTCGCACGTGGTTTTACTCAACAATTTGGTAAAGACTAGAAACCTTCACTCCAGTGGTCATGACCGAGGCTGAATACCATGCAGTTACTGCCACTACATCAGAAGTAACATGGCTTTGATCATTGCTTATCGAACTAAGGATCCACTTATTTGTTCCTCCAATGTTTACTGTGACAATCTTGGCACCACATATCTATGTGCAAATCCAGTTTTTTACTCTCGATTGAAGCATATAACACTTGATTATCACTTCATCCATAACAAAATAAGATCCAACGCATTTCTTCTCACTCACATATCCACTAAGACACAACTCTCGGACGCCTTGACAAAGCCTCTCCCAGGCCTCGGTTTCTAGAGTTATCAAGCAAGATCGGAGTTACACAATATGTACCTCCATCTTGAGAGGGTGTATAGGAAATGATATATTTGCAAATGTGTAATACCTAGATTCATACCTAGACATCGTGTATACATAGTTTGTACTCTTACTCTAATACAGCCATTCAGTCTATTCTCTTACAATGAAGTCATTCAACGACGATAAAGTTTTCCTAATCTCTATAATTGAAAACAAAGAAAGTATGTCTAATTTTCCAATTTTAAACTGAGATGCTTAAAGCTATGCAAATCACATATCACTAGTTTTGTATACAGAGCTTATAGCTTTTTTAATTGACTGATTATGCTTGACACTGTTGTTGTTGTCTTATACTGCTATAGCTTTAGGTGTTGCCAATCAAAGCTTAAATTTATGATATACGATTGGCATTGTGGTGACTAATTCGATTTAAAATTACAAATTTAGACTTCATAATTTACTTTTGATATTATCTGCAGAATACTAATCAATTTATAAGAGTAAAATTGTATTTTAGTTATGTTTAATGTTTTGTGCTTGGTAAAACCTCTTTTTAGAAGCATTGAGCAATTGAGCATTATGAATTTTTGTATGTTCTTTTTTTATGGTTAACTAAAATAAAGTTGATTGGCTTTTTAGAACATTATGCCTCATATTATGCTTTAACAATCAAGTAATAAGTTCCTACTCGAGTATGGTAAGATCCAAAATTTACTATCTGGCGCCTAATTAAATCAGGAGCAAGCCAACTCGCTGTCTCCACCTATTTTTTTGGCTATTATATCTTTTCATTTTAATTTCTCTTTTGTATATTTTATTTTATATTTTATTATATAATTTTTTTAATAATTTTTATTATTATTTTAACCATTTAATATCTTGATTATTTGTACTATTTAACTGTTCTTTTTACCTAAGAAATAATTTATTTATCAAACCACCATTTACCTTTGTTAATGTTAGATTAGAACAATAAATTATATGTCGAGTTTT
The DNA here is from genome assembly GCA_023374145.1 of Lepidium sativum. Lineage (NCBI taxonomy): Eukaryota > Viridiplantae > Streptophyta > Magnoliopsida > Brassicales > Brassicaceae > Lepidium > Lepidium sativum. The sequence continues at coordinate 13,500 of JAKUCM010005068.1, forward strand.
TTCTAAAGTTTAATAACTTAAGTTTTCTTATAGCCATTATCGTTGGCTGTATTAATGTTTAAACAAATTATGATATAATCATATATGTTTATATCTAAAATAAACTAGTTCACTTTGGTTGTGTTGAAAATTAATTTATTTGAATGTTAATGTAAATTAAAGTTATATAAACAGCAAATCAGAAAATACACCTTAGTTTATTTTAAACAAAACTAAATGATTAAATCTGTTATCATTAGCACAGTCAATTTCTGGTGCTCTACTTTTTGGTTGTCTAATTGATGTTTGGATGAAATTGAAAGATGTTGCTCCGCCTTTCTTTGGTCTGGTAGTCTTAATATCTCTTCCAATGCTAAAGTTAACTGGTCTGAACTCTGTTTACCTTGTGATGAAGGAGGGCTTGGAATCGCACCTTTGAAAGTTATGTCGCGGGTTTCTGGTTTTCATTTAATCTGGCGGCTCATTGTTTCTTCAAACTCCCTTTTGGGTTTCTTGGACTCACCGTTACCTCTCCTCCGGTATTCATCATTCTGGGATATTAAAGCAAGCACTAATGGATCACGGGTCTAGAATCAACTTTTAAAGCTTCGGAGTGAAGCTTATAACTTCAATAAAGTTGATGTCAGATCAAGTTTTAATTCTTTTTTTTGGTTTGACAATTGGTGTGATTTGGGATAGCTTATTGCTATTACAGGAATTAGAGGCACTAAGTATTTTGGCTTACCTTGCAATGCAAAGTTGGCTGATGCAGTTTCTTGTTGGCATCTAAATGGTGCTTGTTATCGATGGTTTCCTCATATTATTGTCTTTGTTCAGAACATTGCTCCTCCTGATGGTTCTTTTGGTGCTAATGTTTTTCTTTGGAAGCATTCGGATCTGGATTTCAAATCTTTTTTTCATCAACCAAAACTTGGGAACAACTCAGAGCCTCGAATCCGAAAGTACTTTGGCATAACATCGTTTGGTTTTCTCAAGGTATTCCCCAATTCTCTTTCATATGTTGGCTTGCCATTAAAGATCGCTTATCTACTGGTTATCGTATGGGAATATGGGGTTCAATTCAAAGTTTTCCTCTTTGTGGTGAAGAGAGATGAGACCCGAGATCACTTGTTTTTTGCATGTCTTTATAGCTTCACAATCTAGACAGAATTATGTGGTACTCTTCTTCAAGATCTGATAACTCCAGATTGGTGTGAAACTCTCTCAACTCTTCTCTCCTCTCTCTGGTCTCTTCAAGATAGAGTTCTTTTGAAGTTGGCTTTTCAGTCATCCGTTTATTGTTTATGGAGATAACGTAATACCCGTATCCATGGTCGTGTGTGGAAATCTTTATCTATTCTCACTCGTGAGATTGATAAGATCATCTATAATCCGATATCTTCTTTGCATTATAGATCTCTTTACCGACTTTCTACCTTGCTCCAACGTTGGTTTGAAATTCGGATGACTTAAGTTCATATTTCTTTATTCCTTGTCAGGATTTTGTATTCCTACTCATATCATGTGTATATGGCTCTTTTTTTGTTGATTAATAAACTTTACATTTTAACCTAAAAAGAAGTAAATAATATGAGTATCAATCATCCATCAATATATTATTCCAAAAAAATTAAAACGATATAGTTAAATATATAGATGTATATATTAATTATTAAGAAGCAAATCTTTGCACTATATGTATAATAATGGTTTCGTTGATTGATTATTATATGTTTGATTGCAAAAATATGTATAAGGATGGTTTCTATGTATACCATATTTGATGGATCGTGTAGGTGACAATTATGGTTAAGGAAAGTCAATTTACCTGACTTATTTGTGAAGAAGGTGCTTGAATCAGTGATCGTGTTGTTTATAGGATATTATCTTGTGTATAAGGTTATTATATCCAGTCAATTTGTCTTTCTTCAATGTATCAGGTTTGTATTATGATTCATACTTGGTGAATTTCTCTCACTACAAAAAATAGTCAGCAAATTCCTTTATATGCAATATACAGTTGTGAATTTTCATGGCATCTTTATAATCTCATTTATTTTCAAATCTATTTATACCCACTTTCGAAATCTATTTTATGATTGATTTTATTATATCTAGAATTATATTCTATTGAGTTTTGCTGATCTATCCTTATAGTTTTGGTGAATCCAAATTGTGTTACATTCAATGTTGTCATTTTATCTTTTTAAACATATTTTACAGAATTCAAAAATTTAAGATCACTTCAAATACGTCTACTCCTCACTACAATTTCATGAATTAAATTGTTTCACCAATAAGTTTCCTAATAATTTAAGAAGATTATTCATCGTGTGTGACCTTCTTTTTTTTTTTGTATCAACATCATGTTTTTTTTAACTTTATATATTTTTCAAAAGAAGAGAAAACATAGTTAACCTTGGGTCTTAGCCTTAGCTGTAATCTTCCTTTATTGCTTGCCTTTAACAGAATTTACGTTTTACCAACTAATATTAACAATATATGTAATTACCTTTAGCAGAGATTTCCCTTTAATGTTTCCTTTTGACATTATTTTTTTATATTCAATTTGCATAATAATAACAATCTTAATAAAGGGAATCTACGGTTATGTATATTTAGTCATATATTTTCATTTATAAATGTATTTTTTATATGTAATTAACCATCTTAATAAATGCAACCAACCATTGTATTTATTTATTCATATTTTTTTATTTATGAATAAATATTTCAGTTATAACTATAACATGCTTATATTTTTTACGGTTATATTTATTTATTTGTAGCTTTTTATATTTAAGTAAATGTTTTTATAGGAAACCATAACTCTTATCATTATTAAACGGGGAAACGATCAATTTCCCTCCCCCACCCCTCCCTGGAACTATCATATAGCGTCATATACCCACAGAACTTTATCCTCGTTATAAATCCCCCTAACAATAGTTTAGCCCCCCTGGTCAAAGTTTGACCATCTAAATCCCTCTAAATTAAAATCGAAAACCAATTCTTTGCGGTACTGGTTACGCAGAACAGTAAAACGAGGTTAAGAAACAAAACCGGATTTTAACCGTAAATGCTCCAGTTGCATACCCGTTTACACTAACCTAAAACCCAAATTAAAATTTAAACCCAATTTTGTCTTCCAAATCGATTTGGGGACAAAACACCTAGAGAACCCTAATCTCTAAATTTCAAAAATCGGAGACCGACGATTTACCGACAAAATTGACCGATGATTCCTGTGGAATCGAGCATGGAAGTGGTGGAGTTTACCGGAGATCTTGATCGTAGTACTCGAGACGAGGAGTTGGAAGATGAAATGCGGGAGAGATTTCAGTTCGATGTCAAAGAGCATATCGAGAAATTCATCCTAGAGCCTCCGATTCGTCACAACGTTTACCTAGACAGTGATAGGGAAGACGAAAACGATAATCCTTGCCCCGAAGAGGTGAAAATCCGATTTGTTTGAAGGTCAAGAATTTTCTAGTGGATTAGTCTTTAAAGAAACTGTTCTAGATCATGCTCTGAAGAATTGTGTTAACATTAGGCAGATTAGGTATGACAAAAATAAATTGTCATATCAATGCATAGGAGGTGGTTGCAAATGGAGGATATATTGTTCTAGTAGAGGTGGTTCTTCTAAGTGGGTAATTAGGAATTTCGAGTCTGAGCTTGGGTGTTATCCAAATGGGAAATGTGATATGTTGAGGGTACATGTACTGACTACCATGTTCTTAGACAAGATTAGGGAAGAACCTGATTACTTTATGCCTATGAAGATGGGAGAGTTGGTTTACGAAAAGTGGAAGATTAGAGTGTCTCGGCCACAATGCCAAGCAGCTAGAAATAGAGCCTTGAAGTGGATAGAGAAGGCGTATGATGAACAATTTGGGCAGTTAAGAGACTATAGGGCCGAAATCTTGGAATCAAATCCTAATTCATCTGTTTTTGTTGAGTCAACTGTCAATGATGAAGGTTTAGATGTGTTCTCTAGGTTCTATGTCTGTTTTGATGCGCTAAGGAAGTCATGGAGACAGACTTGTAGGCCTCTTATAGGTGTAGATGGTTGTTTTCTTAGAGGCAACATAAAGGGACAATTGTTAGTAGCTTTAGGCAGAGATGGTGATAATGCCATGTTTCCAGTAGCATGGGCTGTAGTTCAGGTGGAAAACACTGACTACTAGTTGTGGTTCATTAAGAAAATCAAGGATGATTTGGCTCTGGCTGATGGTGAAGGATTCATGATAGTATCTGACCGCCAAAAGGTAGTGTTTTATTTGGTTTTTGTTATTGTTTAAGACTGTGTGATTCATCATTTATTTTGGTTTTTTACTGCAAGGTTTGATAAGGGCTGTTGAGTTGGAACTACCCAGGATTGAGCATAGGATGTGTGTCTGACACATCTATGCTAATCTGAAGGCTAAAAGAAAAAACATGTACATGTAGGCGTTGGGACATCACTGGGGTGTCCTGTCAGCATGCGTATGCTGCCATAATAAATCGGACGTTGGAGGTGGTGGACTATGTAGCTCACTGGTTCTCATCTATACTGTGGAGACAGATCTATGAAACTGGTATTTACACCACTTAGAGGTGCTAAGTTCTGGCCTACAACTGAAGAAGGTCCACTACAGATGCCACCTGAACCTGTACAGCCTGGCAGAAAAAAGAAGAGAAAGAAGGAGAAGAGAAAGAAAAGAGTCAATGAATCTCCAACCAAGAAGGCTCCACCTGAAAAGAAGAGAATAATGCACTCCACAATCTGTGGACAAGCAGATAACAACAGCAGGTTCCATAATCCTAAACGCAAAAAGGTATGTTATATTTACCTTTCTTTCGATTATGATTCAAACAGATGGATATTTGATAATTTGTCTCTATTGTAACAGGTTTCTCAAGCAGCTTCAACTTCTCAAGCAGCTACAGTTGCAGATTCAACTTCTCAAGCATCTACAGTTGCAGATTCAACTTCTCAACCAGTTGCAGCTTCTCAAACAGCTGGATCTTCTCAACCACCTGCAACTTCTCAAGAGTAGATTTCTGCTTACGTCTGTTTTTTTGTGATAGAACTTAAATGAAACTTGATGTTAGCTCTTCGTTTTTGGGGAACCTTTCATGGCTTTAAAGAGTCATTGACATTGCATATTTTAATGAAAAGGAATTGGGTTTTGCACATGGCTTTTGTCTTATTACCAATACTTCACATGGCTTTTGAACATGCTCAAACATCAACATACATCACTCTCAAACATCCAATATAAACCAATGTTAATACACTTATTGAACTGAAGAAGAAATACAACCAAAATGCACCTAAACCCTTCAACACCATCACACATCATTATTCCTACACTTACAATAACACCTAATCCTAAGCCAATCAACACCAACTTCTTCTTGCTCCACTCGGATTCCACACCCAATGACTTTGATAACTCCACTCGGATAGTAACCCCTAAAGGGATTGTTTTCTAACTTTGATAACTTCACAATGACAGACGAGCCACACCAACATGTCGTCCTTCAAAACGAATCACAACAGACAAGCCACTCTCATACGACTCAAATACAAGATATCAAACACCATATGTAAAGAATTTCGAAATTTAGAGATTAGGGTTCCTTAGGTGTTTTGTCCCCAAATCGATTTGGAAGACAAAATTGGGTTTAAATTTTAATTTGGGTTTTAGGTTAGTGTAAACGGGTCTGCAATTGGAGCATTTACGGTTAAAATCTGGTTTTGTTTCTAACCTCGGATTACTGTTCTGCGTAACCAGAACCACGAAGAATTGGTTTTCGATTTTAATTTAGGGGGATTTAGGTGGTCAAACTTTGATCGGGGGAACTAAACTATTGTTAGAGAGATTTATAACGAGGACAAAGTTTTGTGGGTATATGGTACTATATGATAATTTCGGGGAAGAAATTAATCGTTCTCCCTTATTAAACAATTTATAGTAATAACTACTCAATTCATATTTTAAGATAAATTATCATCAAATACTGAAATAATAAACTTTTGGATATCTAAATAAAAGAATGAAGTTTTTGAACAAAAAATAATCATAAATAGCTATAATTTTATATGGTAAGAAAGACACAACTTGAATTCAATAACTTTCATAAAAAATAACTAACTTTTAAGTGTTTATTAAATGAAAAGACATAATTGTTAACTTAAAAGAAAACTAATGCTGCCGACTTCTTCTAAGTCTGATGGTTAAAATGATTAAGTTAACGACTTTGGTATTTAGGATTTGATTTCTCCCCTCTACACAATTGATAAATTAAATATGAATTTTAGAACCAATGACATGTGGCCCATTGGTATAGTCATTTTATAAATTTTCAAGGCACCAGAGATCGAATACCCTACCTGCAGTAGTAAAAGTAAGATTTAAAAATCAGTAAATTAGTTGACAAAAAAAATTATGAATTTTAGAAAATAAGATTGTCAATCCAATGTTAACAAAACATAAAAAACAATTTCAATGAAAGTGATGTACAACTTTTTCTATTCATTAAGATATCTTCATTTATTAATGAATATTTTACACGTAATCAAAAATTGAAATAAAGGCAACCGTAGGTTATATGTTTTTATCCATATTTTTTTCATTTATGAATAAATATTTTATATATGACTATAACGCTCAAGCTTATATATTTTGTAGTTGTGTCTATTTATTCGTAACATTTTATAACTTCTATCATTACTAAACTATTTATAGTGAACTTTTATTTTATCAATTTATGTTTTAAGATTTATAATCTTCGATAACTAAAATAATAAATGATATAACCAAATAAAAGAAGAAAGTTTGGAAAAAATGACAAATACTTAAACAATAAAAAGACATAACTTGAGTTCACGAATGATAATCAACTTTTAAGTGGTTACTCAGTAAAAACACACAATTATTAAGTTAAAATAAATTAATGATCTGTTTTATAGTTCATAAGAGGTAACCAATTACAAATATGTGTTTTTGTTGATGAAAGTAGAATTAATTTTAAACGTGTTTTTCAATTAAAATATTGTATATATTAAATATTATAAAATTTAATATAAGAGTCAATCATTATAATTCTTCCATAAAAATAACTAATTTCTATGTTATTATTTAGTGAAAAGTCATAACTTTAAAATAAATTAAATTAAATATTACCGAGTATTGTCATTTTATTTTATTTAAATTCTTTTATGGAATTTATCATTTTAATATAAATAAATTATATAAAATTATTAAATATTAAAATTCAATTAGATTGATAATATCAATGCAAAAAACTTTTGAACATTTAATAATAAAAAAAATTTAAAAGGTATCCTACGAGTATGTCTTTTTAGTAAAAATTTGTACTTACTAACAAAAATTATTTACAATTGTGTTCTTTTTAACTGTAACTTCCCAGTTATATAAGAAATTGTCTATGGTTATGTTTTGTTGTGCTTTTTAATTGTTTTAAAATTAAAATTAACGTTTAAAATTTTTATATATAATATTTTCAAAAATGCATCCATTTATTATATCTTAAATTTTAGATATTTTTGAAAGACGAACAATGATTGACTTGTCATATCATGTAACAATATAAATTAAAATATCATAATGTAGATTTATAAATATGAGTTACTATGTGGCATCATACGATTTTATCTCCTAGTAAATCTAGCAACAATTTTTCACAAACTATTACACAATAGAATTATGATAATTCATGACAAAATTTTATATTAAACGTCACAAATTATTAATAAATTCATAATTATAATAGCTCAAATTGTTTATAGTGTATCTTTATAGTACTTTGTATGGTTTTTTTCAAATTGGTTTACCAACATAATAAAGAGTTACTTAGAAATTACTAAAATTAAAATATTAAATTAAAGTATCATTCCCCTTTAAAAATGAATCAAAACAAATGGATATTTTGAAGAGAATTTGGCTAAAGAGTCATTTTTGGAATTATCCCAAAAAAAAGTCACTAAACAAAAAAATATGCTTAAATTAAGATAGGAAATATAAAATATATTTTAGAAAATAAAGAAAACAATTTCTAATTTAATGTTAACAATCAAAATAGATTTACAGTTGTAAAAGAAAATAAAAAATTAAAGTATTGGTGTTTGTATTTGTACTCATATAGATAAGCGGAATCGTTAGAAATACTCTTTTTAGTGTATACTAGGGGATTGACCGGGATACGCCTGGTTTTTGGTTTAGAAACATTTATGTATAGTTTATTTGTTAAGTAACTTGTCAAATTTTGTGATTTTCGTTGTATTTCTGAAATGAAAGGTATGTGCATCAGAAATGGATAATTTTATTATTATTTGGAATGGTAAAATTAAAGATGTTGCCCTATATATTAGACAATTTTTATTTACGTTAAGCCAACTTATTATGCAAGCATGGTGGTAGATGTGGTTGCAGGCTAGATTATTAATGACATCTCGTCCTTTGAATGTTTGAAGGCAAATAGTGCAATTTTCAGTTATGAGTTATAGTTATGAAGCAGACTTCAATTAGGATTCTGGTCTCGTTTTATTTATTATTTAAAGATCAAAACTACATGTGTGCAATTATTTGAAGACCATACTTATAATATTAGCTCAAGAACAATTTAAGAATATATGTTTTATTTAAGTAGTATTTATTTATAAAATTATGTCATTGAAATATCCAAATTGCATAAGATGTTATTCTTTTCGAATAATTAGATCGATAAGATACAATAACCTCTAATCCTTTTATAGTTTGTCTAAATTAATAGATATCAGAATTATTAGTTAGATTAACTAAACGGAAAAATGATATGTATATAAGATATTCAACCTAATTTCAAAGATTTAAAATATATTTAAAATGTAAAACAAAACCTTTATTTCAAAGATTTGTTTTAAAAAAAAACTGAAATGGATTTAGTTAATAAAAAGAAATAAAGAATTGGACGAAGAAGAAGAAGGTTCAGTTTCAGGTAATTAGAGGGTTTTGATTTATGAATGACAAAATGTAAATATATAATAAACGGATTAATATTAGTATTTTTAAAATATATAATAAATAGATTATGCTATATAAGCTAATTGATTATATAATATATTATGAAAAATTTTATTCTAAAGAAATTTTATTTTAAAAAAACCTATTTAAGTTTTTTCTTTGATTCGGTTCATATTCAATTTAGGTTTTTCAAATATGTAAAAAATAAAGATAAATATAGTTCATCTTACCTTACAATAAATTATTTTGTTTCATGCAATCTCTTTATCAACACATTATATACACCTTGGATTAATGAAGCCATTTGCAGGTTTGTGTCATGATAGATCCAATAAACTTTGGATGACTTTATTATGTACTGCGTATTCAACAAAACACAATATTTGGATAGTAATGAATATTGAGTGGAAGTAATTTTATAGAAAGGTGATCTCGTATTAGTGCAACGTTAAACCAGAAAAGGAGAAATAAGATGGAACTTGTGAATAGTATGGAGGGACAGGAAATTGACAAAACTTGTAACACTGAGAATGGTTTTAAATTAAATCAAAGAAACAACTTGTAATTTGAGGTGAATAAGCTGGTTTAGTTGTCTAGACGGGGGCGCTTCTCATTCTTCACGTCTTCATCGGATATTTCATTTGGATGTGTGTTCCGAGCCTTGGAAAGAATTGCACAGTCAGCAGATATCGGGTTGTTTATTCCGGACGTCTCGTCGTTCAAGCCAACGTCGTTTGAAATAATACGGGAGACAGTGAAAGTTTGACGTGAAGCTAGGAAATTGTACATTGACACTTTGATATGGAATTTGCAAGCTTGGCCAATAATGTGTTTTAAACTTTCAGGAGTTTTAGTATTTAGTGTTTCATTGTTATCATCTTCCTGGGTAAAAAAGTAACAAAGTTTGGTTATTACTTGTATGGAAGGTGTAGGTGTGTTTTTGAGGTGCAAGGGCATTGAATATACCTCGATGAATGTGTTTATAATTTCAGAAGCTTTCCGTCCTGCAAAGTTTGTCCCTTCACGATCAAAAATCACAAATGTTGTTGTGTTTTTGTTGTGGTCATGGACCCTTACTTCAAAGCGGTACCTACACATCCATTTGGATACAATTATTTGTTGTTTAGTTTGTGTTTGTGTTGGACATGTCCTTTTCAAATGAAAGCATAGTGTGCGAACCTGATGAAGCCGACATTGTTGTATTTTGGACACGTGTTGCAGTAGAATGAGGAGCCGGATTTTTCAAACTTTGTGTTACAGCTACTGCACGAGATGTAGTACCAACCATATTGTTCGTCGATGGCATCTATTGTAGCAAGATAGATAAAGCTTGCCGCCTTGTTTGTTTGTCATTTGAAAGTAATTAATAATCTCGACGACTATGTTACAGAGTTTAGAACTTGTAGGATTATCGGTTTTGAAAAAGGAACTTACCTATGGAGTTTCACTTTGCAGATACTGTTGTAATTCTTTGATAGTCACAGTTTCCAGTTTTGTGATGGAGGATGATGCACTTGAAACAGTCGGAGGTTTTTTGTCACTTTGAGATAAGCTGAAATGTGTTTTTGTTGTTATGTTAGTGTTGATTTAGCTATCATTTGGAAATGATGGTAATCATGCAATAGCATCAGAGAATATACCTTTTGAAAAAACCTTTGGTGTCATCAACGTCATTGTCAAAAAAGAGGCGGGTAGCTGATGTCGAGCTTAGGGTTACAGTACCTGTAGGAAAATTAGGTGTGTAGTGGGATTGAATATAAGTTGTAGTTGTATTTGGGATTAGTGAACAAAGAATTGAATATACCTCCTATAAATTTTGGGTTCAGAGTAGTAATGAGAATCACTTTTAGCTTGATGTGTGCGTTATTCCGTCGGGTCCTAAACTTTTCGGCAATGTTTCCCCATAAGCTAACACGAATTGTGTCACCACTGGATATTAAATGTTAGGTCGTTATCTTGAGAGAGAGACGTATTCACTACAAGAAAACACGCCTTTTGCGATGGCAAAATCCCTTGCAAGGCTGTCGCAATAGGCAAAAAGAAACGCCCTTGCGATGGCCACTTATATGTCGCAATTTGCGTGTCGCAAACATAGATACGTAGCATGGACGTCGCAAGGTCTGCGAGGGAAAGAATATGTCGCAAACGCCTAGCATAAGTCGGTGTCGCAACAGCCTAGCAGAGCCTGCGACGACCTTGCGGGAGCGCGTCCTGCGACTCTCTTGCAAGGACGCGACCTGCGACACCCTTGCGAGGGCACGTCCTGCGACAACCTTGCAAGGGCGCGTCCTGCGACACCCTTGCAAGGGCGCGACCTGCGACTACCTTGCGAGAGCACGACCTGCTACGTCCTTGCGACGCCGTTTATAATTTATTTAAAATAAAAAATAATATTTTAAATATTTTAAATATAAATTTAAAATTAAAAAGATTTTTTTCGAATTAAAAATATTTTTAAATAAAAAAGATTACAAAAGGTTTTTTATAATTCAGAAATCGTCCGAGCGATCTAAATTTCCTGACCCGGATCCGGTGTCTTCGTCTTCAGCATTGATCTCGGCAAATGCGTTGGCTAGCTCTGGATCCTTCTTGGCGAGTATAGACCACAAACGATCATAGGTCGTGATTTTCTTCTTAGCTTTGGCAAGCTCGGTGTTAGTCCGATCCAACTCTTGGGTCTGACGGTCGACAATTTGCCGCAGGTCACTGGTTGTCGCGGATGACTGCGAGAATCCTTCTGGTGAGATACATTGCTCAATCTTGGACCCAAGAGAACCTGTTCCAAATATTCTCCCTTTTTTACGGGGAGCGATCTAATAAAAGAATAACAATATTAAGTTAGTTAAATTTAGCAAAAATATAAGTAAGAAGAAAAATTTAAAATGTAGTTTACCTCGGAGTAGATCTGGTTCTTTTGCGGCGTAGATAATCCCCCAGATGTTGAGCTCTCATCACCACCCTCTTGAGTCAATTCCTGCAACTTCGCAGTGACGTCGTTGTAGAGCTTCTCGGATTTCTTGTCAACAAATTCTTCGGCCTTGTTCCGCTTGGTGATGTACAGAGTGCCTAGGATATCAGGGTGCGTGTCCCCCGATTCCTCTTGCTGTGAAATTGTAAATTAAAACAATAATTGTTTAAATAAATGTAAATTATATGTAAAAATATTTACCAGTTTGCGGGCCCGAGCTTTGAACGATGTTCTGCCCGAGCAATGTTTGTGGGGACCGGTCCCATCAGGGTCAGCTAACCGAGCTGCTCGACAGCTTGCGCTTTTCTTCTGAGACTTAGGATCCTCCCAGTAGCGAATCAAGCCTTCCCAGACTGAATCTTTGAACCACTGTGGCATTGCCTCGTTGCCCTTCTTCTTCCACTTACTCTTCCAACGACCCACCTGATCGTTCATCCGTCTACGCAAGACCGCCTCGAACTCTTTCCGGACTAGACCGGTAATAGAAACTTCCCAGTGAAAACGTTGCTACAAAAAATAATGTCAAATTATAAGAATGAAAGTGTAAAATTCTTATAAACGAAAAAATAAAATAATGAAATTTTCTTACCGCAAACGTTCTGAACCATCTGTCGATGATGTGGATAGGAGTTTGGCTAAAATTAGCATGCGGTTCCTGGAAATCCCGTTCAAATATTTCCCGAACCGCCGTAGGCAAATCTCCGTCGTCATCGAACCTACATTAGTATATTTTTATTTATTATAAAATTACGAATAATAAATAACAAAATTTGTAAAATAAAAATAAAATATATTACCACAAAGTCTCCAGTGAACGGTTAGGATGAAGATTAGGGAGAAATTTGTGCACCATATCTGACAGGATGTCCTCGATTGTCATCCTCGCAGTAGCATCTGGTGTCAGGTACTGTTGCTCACCGGGACCTCCATGACCAGTATCAGCAACAGGCGAAAACCCGGGGAGAGATGACAAATGGCATCACGTCTTCACAATTTCGCAGTATGTACGTGTGAGCTACACGAGAGTACGTGTGATTTTCCCAATAATCTTCCTTTAACTTCCCACCAAGCCGCCCTACCTGACGAAATATTTCAGGAACCGCAATTGCATATGATGTTGCAACTCCTCCATCGTCGTATCGCCCTACTTGGGTTCTTTTACTTTGAACGGCTGGACTAAAGTAATACGATGTGAAATGTGATGTTTTTCTCAATTAGACTTCCAGCCACAATCGATCCTTCCACTTTTGCTTGGTTTTTAACTTTCCTTTTAAGATGGCCCATGAATCTCTCGAACGGGTACATCCATCTAAATTGTACGGGCCCACCAAGGGCAGCTTCGTGTGCTAGGTGGATTGGGAGATGTTCCATCACGTCAAAAAATGCAGGAGGAAAGATCTTTTTCAAATTACAAAGCAACAATGGAATGTTACTTTCTAATTGAGCAATGCCATCCAATGTTAGTGTTCGGGTACAAAGATCCCTAAAAAATGCACTGATCCCTAAATGTAATAAAATTATTATTAATAGCCAATCAATGTAATACTAAGAAAAATTAAACAAATCAAATCAAAAAAATCATTTACCGGCGATTGATTCATGGACGATAGTTGGAAGCAGCTCAAGTAATGCGAAAGGAAGAAGTCGCTGCATGAATACATGACAATCGTGACTCTTCATACCAGAGATTTTTTTCCCTTGCTCTATACACCTTGAAAATTTAGACACGTAGCCATCCGGAAACTTGACATCTGAAGAAATTCAACTAAACAACGCTTTTTTAGCTTCTCCTGACATACGGAATATCGGAATTGGTTGCTTTCCATCCGTTGTGATATGTAGTTCGGGTCTTGCACAAATTTCGGCCAAGTCCAACCTAGCTTTCAAATTATCTTTACTTTTGCCCTGTACATTTAAAATCGTATTCATCACGTTGTCAAAAAAGTTTTTAACAATGTGCATCGGATCAAGATTGTGCCGTAACAAGTGATCTTTCCAATACGGGAGTTCCCAAAAGATACTCTTCTTGTGCCAATTATGAGATTCACCGTATCCGTCAGGCATGTTTCCTACCACATGCCAGTTTCCCCCACGTTCACATGTTTCTTGAGCACCATAATGATCTATTTGCTCCAACACTTCACTGCCTGACATGTATGTTGGTGGAGGAACACGCACAACCTTATTTTTCTTGAACAATTTCTTGTTCCTTCTATATGGATGATGCATGGACAAAAACCGCCTATGACAGTCAAACCAACATGATTTCTTCCCATGCTTTAATTGAAATGCATCTGACCAACCCATACAATATGGACAAGATAGCCTTCCATGGGTCGTCCATCCTGATAACATACCATACGCCGGGAAGTCACTTATTGTCCACAACAAAACAGCGCGCATGTTGAAATTCTGCTTCTGCGCGTAATCGAATGTGCATATACCCCTATACCATAACTGCTTAAGCTCATGTATCAGAGGTTGCAAGAACACATCGAGGGAACGCTTCGGATGACTAGGACCTGGCACTAGAATAGCCATAAACAAAAATTCTCTTCTCATGCACATATCCGGTGGAAGATTATACGGTGTCAATATGACAGGCCATAGAGAATATTGTCTACCGGATAAACCAAATGGGCTAAATCCATCAGTGCATAAACCTAGATATACATTCCTTGACTCTTTAGCAAAGTCAGAATGCACCGCTTGAAAATGTTTCCACGCCTTTGCATCTGAAGGATGTGTAACCTCCCCATCTTTTACTTTATGTTCATCATGCCATCTCATTGCAGATGCGGTTCTCTCCGATTGATATAATCGTTTCAGCCTATCAGTGATTGGAAGGTACCACATACGTTTGTACGGGATACGCGTCCTTCCGTTCGTTGCACGGTATCTTCGCTTTCCACAAAAACGGCATTCCTGCAGCTTATCATCATCTTTCCAAAAAATCATGCAATTTTCACTACAAACATCTATCATTTCAGATGGTAATCCTAGACCCGCAACCACTTTCTACATTTCATAATAACTCGCAGCAGAATTATTATCTTCCGGCAAATACTCTTTAAGCAAATCAGCAAATTGATTCATACTTCTCTCGCTTATGTTTCCTTCACTTTTAATAGACATTAGCCTAGATGCTAATGATAGTTTAGATAAACCATCTCTACATCCCTCATAGATGGGTTGATTAGCAGCATCTAGCATATCATAAAATTGTTTTGCTTCCGGGTTAGGTTCTTCCGTAATATTTTCAACAACACCAGGAAAATACCCATGATATGCATCTGTAACCATATCATGTGACATATTTCCTTGTAGATGAGCGTAGTTTTCAAACATACTACCACCATAGTTGTTATTAGCATATTCTTGACTCCCTAGATCATTACCACGAGCACCCATATTACTACTTTCACCACCCATACTATATCCTTCCCCATGCGAAAACCAGACATAATAGTTTGGAGTAAATCCTCTATTATAAACGTGTCTTTTTACCATATCGATATTCAAATATTTCTTGTTCCCGCACTTTAAACATGGACAAAAAATGTTACCATCATTTGGAGTATGTGGGTTATTTGCCGCCTGATTTATAAATGCCCGCAACCCCTCTCGGAACTCCTTCGTCACTTCTCCAGTCTCCATATCCCTTCTGTTACATCCATCGTCGTAAAGTGAACACTTCATGTTCCGACGTCATTATTTCCCGAATCGTAATTTATTTAAATTTTTTGGAAGACAATTTCTCTCTCTAGATTCTCTCTCTTATTAATTCTTGTTTGGTGTCAATAAAAAATATCATGTGGGGGATATTTATAGGGAAATTCAAAAGGTCTGCTACGGATTTGCGATGTCGCCAAAGGCACACGCAGAAACCACGCAAATATGTAGCAAATCTGCGATGGCAAAAATGTCTTGCGACAACGTCGCAAGTTTGCAATGGATTTGCGACATACTAACGTGCCTCGCAATAGTGTCGCAAATGACTAGCAATGACATCGCAAACTTGCGACATTTTCTCGGTCTCGCAAGTTTGCTAGGCCATTGCGATGCCCACTTTGGCCTCGCAAGGATGTCGCAATGGCATAGCATTTTTGCGACACCATTTTGGTGTCGCAAATTTCCCTAGCAAATGACCCTTTTTCTTGTAGTGATTAAGCGTAAAGCTTGCGAGGGCTTACTCTTGATGTTGGAGGTGTAGAAACACTCTATCACTTGATCTTGTGTCATGTACTTGATGTGTCATTTCTTTAGTGGATGTCAAGTGAAGGTTGTCACCTGAAATTACGCGGAGCTCACCTATGGCATCTAAAAGACGTAAAAGTAAGTTTGTGTGGCGTGATGTTTATGTGCTAAGTATTGTAAATGGGTAAGTATTGGGTTACCGAAGAGGTCAATGTTGGTGTCAGCAATTACAGAAAACTCTTGGAAAATTTTTAGTCTAAACTTGTCTTCTTCAATTATGTGATCTTCGAGTGGTGCCGGGAGGAATGTTGTTTGTCAGTGAAAGAGATGGAGTGTTTATAGTCGGAGACACGGTGGTACTTCTTGCTGGGATTGACCATGAAGTTTTTCAATTTGTATATTGTGGTCGCCATCAATTCTTCTTGAAATCGAATTGCCCGGTTTGCCGAAATAAAACTTTGAACTGCATTTCCTTGCAGTCTTATTGATATGAAAAAACTAGTGTTGTATATTTAGAAGAAATAGATTTCAATGTACCTTGGAGTCAAAGAGGAGGAATTCAATGCCTTTAATATTCTTCTTGTACGTATTTAAAAGCTTAGAAAATTATATGGAACAAATAAAAAAAAAAATTAAATAGGCTTGAAAAAAGAAAAGTACATCAAAAAGAGACCAAGACATACAAAATCGAAGGTCTAAAATTCTGCAATTGTAGATTTGTGATAGTTGTGAGCATTGGTCATATATCCATATTCTTTTGTTTCTATTAAATTCTCTATGTTTGTGATTTTGATTCATAAATCATACTATCGTTTTTTATTTTCAATGTCATTTTAATAGATTTTTTTGCTTTGCTTGTATTAATATATCAAATATTATATCTATTGTAGCTTAGTTGTTTAGTAGTATAAAGATAATATAATAATTTTAATATAAAAAATATTCTGAAGCATTAGCACAAAAAAATTGAATGACATGTCAATGTAAAAGTGCTTTTAAGAAACTTTTAACAAAAAAAATTTGTGATTTATAGAAAGTAAATGATGTTACCTTTTTCAATAGATGACGGATTAAAGAACTTATAAGCTAGTCATTTTTTTTGGGAACTAATATAAATTGGTCACTAAAAACATGTAAGTTGTAAAATTTAGTCCGTGAACTATGATTTCTTACTCTCTTTTTTTGTTACTCTCGGTTGTTGATTCGTTTGGATCACTGCGAAAACCCATAGTAAAGTAATAATTAAACGAACAAATATGGAAGCTATAGATGTTAAAATCAATCAAACAATTTTCAAAACCATCTTAGCAGTATAATCTCAAAAGAAAAAAAGGAAGACAACGAATTTAAGGGTAACAAAAAGAAAAAAGAGGTATTCAGATTGTTGTACCTAATAAAGCAAGGGGCAAAAAATATTTGACATTGATGATCTTCTAGGAAAACGTTAGGGGTTGTTTTTTTCACATGAACCATATTAGTTTGAGACAAATGAGAATATAAGAAATCACTACAAATTAAACGAATTAGACAAATACTTGCAATAGGAACGTTAGAAAATTGGAAGAGAAATATCTTTTCCCATCAAATGAGACCAGTTTTTCTTATGAATTTCTTTTTATGAATTTTTTTCAAGAAATATCTTTTCCCATCAATTTTTTTTATCTCAAAGTTTTCTTCTATATATTTACAAAACTTTATAATAACCTTATAAATAATATAATAACATATTTAGAAATTATTCTATAAAACCTTATAGGAAATAATTTATAGAACATAAATGTAATATATATTTATTCCATTTATGATTTGTGAAATGTATTAAGGATTTCAAACTATATTCATTTGTTCTTTTTTCACGATTCAGAGATCATTTTCATGTTATTCTCAAAAAAAAAATTGGATATTTTATAACTGGACTTATAAACCCTTATAAAATTTTTTTGGCTATTTAGATTTTTTTCTATCCTTTTAATATTTATTTAGCTTTTATAAGTACCTTTATAGAAATTACATAAAAAATTTGTTTATACGTTTTTATAAGTTTTTATAAAATAACTTATAAATTAATATTTTATAAGATTTATAAGATAATTTATAATTATATTATTTACAAAGTTTTATAAAATCTCTTATAAAATCATATAAATGTAAAAATCAAATTTTAAAATGAAAAAAAAAAAATTGGCTGGAAATTTCATGAAATTTATTTTTTAAAGAAAAAAATTGTAAAAAAGTAATAAATTTTAAAAGTATTTTAGTCATTTGTCAATAATGCTGAAATTTTTTAAAAATGTCTAAAGAACAAGAAGAATATTGAAAATATGCTTTTTAGGAAACATTTTTACAATTGCTCCTATAGATAATCAATTTTAATATGCGTGTCCATTTAGTGGATTGTATTTTTCTCATAAATTTTTAGATTTTAATGTTCTGATTTAAATTGATTTCATGAAAATTATACTAAACTTTTGAATATCATATCAATTAGAAACAAAAGAACTTTTATATGGTAAAAAAAAATTAAAGGACACTTTTGTTATGTTAACTTTCATGACAACTGTAAAACATAACATAAAAATTGCTAGTTTTCATTCACTCCTTTAAAACTAAAATTAGTTGAAACTCGTAAGTTTTGCTTATCACAATTTTTTTTTTATATTTTATTAATTTGAAAGAAATAATTTACCACAAAATTGTTTAATACCATAATAATATTAATAACTATTTTATAATATAAGTTTCTGCAAAGAGAGAGAATTCCTAGTAATAATAACAGAACAGAATGAAGAAAAAATTTCTGAAAATAGCTGTAATGCATATTAAAGAAAAGAGAATAATGTACTTTCAGGATGTTTATTTGTTGGGGAACACAAATAATTTCTGTAACCAAAGGAAAACTTGCTTCTGACCTCAATCATTGCTATTTTCATTCGAGAAAATCATTATATTCGGAAGAGGCGAAATAAAAAATAAATACTGTGGCAAAAAGAATATATAATTTGTTTATTTTTGAATATTATTTCATTTTATTTGTGTAAGTGGTAATGTTATTTAGTAAAGCAGCTGAAAAATTCTGATGAGTCGCTTATGAAGCATATGGATTCTGTAATTTTTTTGGTTTTGATGTGACCTCTCTCCACATCTAATATAAAACTCTTTTATTTTATACTATTCAATTTGTTCTGCAAAGTCCTATAATGAAATTAAAATTAGAGATAATTATCAAAAGAGGATAAGATTTGTAAAGTTTTCCAAAATAGAGAGAAGGAAAGATTTCTTTCCAAAATGGAGACTTCTCATTTTTATAAAATGACGAATTTTGCCCTTTTCCGAAATCTGTTTTATTTGATTGTTTTCGATAATCTTTATTTTGCTTTACGTCTGTTTTTTCCTTAGTGATCTTTGAAACATAATATATATATATATATATAACAATATTGTGTTATCTAAATTTATGTAAACAATGATTTGATTTTATATTAAAATTATCAAAACTTATATATATATATATATATATGATATTTGAAAAATATAAATCATACTAAACTATAGATTAAAGCATTGGGTTCCTAATTAGGGGTCTAGTGGCATGTGGTAAAACCACTAAAAATAAATATAGCTGTACATTCAAAAGTCGAGTTATACTGCCTAAAATATACATATTCTTGGCTAATAAATCGGTCAATTGTAATCTAGTATTAACAAAGTCATGATTTTTGGAAATTTTATTACGTTCAGAAATATAATGGAAAAGTTTATGATATAGGTTTTAATTATTCATTTGATTTTATACTGAAATATAATATAATATTAATTATTTTTTTGAGTTTATGCATCTAATAAAAAAATCAAAGTATAATATTGAATTATTCCTTGTATCTAGACATTTTATAAAGAAAATTAGAATATAATATTAATTTATTTTTTGAGTTTAGATATCTACATAAGTCCACATAAGACAGCTCATTTGCACAACCAGGATAGAGTCTTCTGCCTACATTATATAGGAATTTAGTTATTGGGCCGGCCAGTTGTGACCCAATATAATTTACCGTTGACAAAAAAAAAACTAAAATTATATTATTTAGGTTAATTTACTAATTTTAATTATTTTTTACGGTTTAGACATCGAGTGGGAAATACCAAATCTGGCCTAGAAATAGAAAATTTTAAGAATCTTACTTGTAAGTTTATTATTATAATTATTTTGAGTTGTTTTAAATTAAATCTAATTCTATATGTGAACTTAATTTATTTTGTGGGCAACATAAATATTTCATTCATGCATGAAATAATCTCCTTTACTAATTATCCCTTTTTGTTATGCTGCACGTGAGCTATGGGATAGAACAGAAGGGACAAAATCGTCATCACGTATGTAAAGAAAGAAGCCACAATTATGTTATCCCTATTTTTTGGAAATATTTAATCGAGATGTACCTATTTTGGTAATTATCTCTGAATATTACAGAAGGCGCAAGAGGTAAACAAACACACATACAAATTGTCACAAGGATCTCTTTCTTACTTGTTGCTAACAATTCCGATTTTCTTAGAACTTAATAGTAAATAAATTAGGTTTCTAGACTAATTTTACTGTGTTGACAGAATAAGATAGTGGAACAATTTTCCAGCCATGGTGTTAAATGAATTGTTATGGTCTCATTTAAAATACTTTGACGGAGTATATGTTAAGACATGATTGATGTTTGTAAGAACACTTATCTAATGGATTAAACTATTTTCTTTTGGAAATCAAGTATTTGAGAGGGGTAATAGTAATGGGAATTGACACATTTGGTACTTGATTGATACACATATACCAAGTGATTCTTCATAGAAACACAAAAGAAAAGATGTTAATTTGGGGTAGGAAAAGGAGAAAGCAAATATTAAAATAAGAATTAGAAACTTAAAGAAGTAAACAAAGAGTGCTTTAAAACAGTGGGTGGGGATGGATTTAGGGTGTGAAATTGGTAATAATCATAATTGTTGACACAAATAAAGCCACCAAATTGTGTGCCCAAAGCATATATTTAGATGAGAGTGCGAAAAGACAAATCTTGCTTTACAAAGGATCCATTTTCATCATTGTTCTTCATTACTCAACCACAAAATTTCACAAATTTCAAAATATTAGTCTCCTTTCTTTTCACCTCCTATGTGAATCAACTCAAATAGATTTCCAATTATGATAATTGGCTACATTCATTTACTTTTTCTTCTTCAACTCTCTCAAAGTGACAACAAGCACTCCATTAAGACCCATTGCTTTTTCTTTGTTTAGCTTGTGTTCTTTAATAATATTGTGATGGTAAGAATTTGAAAATAATTTATCAAATTCATGATGTGTTGAATATGAGAAACAGAATAAAAAAAAATAGAAAGTAAATAGATTTTCATTGATTCTGATCTTTTTACATTACATTCAAAAAACAAAACCATTTTTATTGGAAAAAACGAAAGGGGGAAAAAGAATCTCTATGATACTAGCCGTTTTTGGGAGAAGGAGATAGAGGACTGGTCCTAAGGAAGTGAT
The DNA here is from genome assembly GCA_023374145.1 of Lepidium sativum. Classification (NCBI taxonomy): domain Eukaryota; kingdom Viridiplantae; phylum Streptophyta; class Magnoliopsida; order Brassicales; family Brassicaceae; genus Lepidium; species Lepidium sativum. The sequence continues at coordinate 35,197 of JAKUCM010005068.1, forward strand.
CTCGGGGTGAAAGTGACATCTTAGTCCTTCACATGTTTTTTCTTCCCTTCAATGGCTCTATGAGCTCACTTAGGTCCCATTTTAGTTAAAAGTGAGGTCCTTAGTTCAAACGAGTTTCAAGGGTCGCTTTCGCATCTCAGGTCCCAAGAAAATATCTTCTTCGGGACAGATGGGCTTCGGGGAGAATCCGCCCTGACGGTGTCATGAGTTGGGGCCCACGCGTCCTTATCGACATTTTCGAGAAGTGGGTGTACTACGATCCGAGCCCTTCCGTCCCACGGATGGTGCCTCATGTATGCGGTATCCTGCGCCCCGATGTCGAACTCTTCTTGGAAACTTGCACCCCAATGACTTGTGACCTGTAATACCTTACATCATACGCTATCTCTTTTCCCTTCTTTTATTTATTTTGATCAATAGTGATGTTGGTAAAGATGGATCAACAATTTCTCCATCTCTTTCAAATTTCAACTTTGATGTTTTAGTTTTATGTCTGTAGTTTGCATCCGCAATAAATCTTATATTTTCATATAAATTCATATAAATACCACATCTACAAAAACAATAATTTTCATATTATTAAAAATAAAATTATATTAGAACTGTTCAACAAATAATACTAGGAAAATCATGACTACGAAAGAAAATACATTTGGTAACAAGTATAAATATCATCTTTACTTTACTTTCACCCAAATTCAATTTTAGAAAATTATGTTTGTTTCATGTAATATTATTAAGAGTCTCGAGATTTAATAGGTACATTATGATCAAATTGTTAGTAAATTAAAAGCGATAAAACTCGGACACAAATCGACAAATAACAAATTTCTGGACCCAAAAGACTACTAGGATAACAAATAATCTTCAACATGTAGCTACTGAAAATTGTCAACATTTTTATTTATAAAAAGCACTGAAACACTTTCTAAATATCATCTTGCACTTTTCAAATATCCAGAGACATATATTTGAACTTGTATGTTTTGAAATCTTCCAGAAGAACAAACATGTTGAACAACTGGAACCACCAAAACTGAAAAGCAGACAATTGCTTTAGATATGAATCAGAGAATAACTCCATTTGTAGAATTATATAATATAAACATCAAAATACAAAAATAGAGCAGATAGACAATAATCTAAAATTCCAAAAAAACAATTTCCATAACAAAAAAGAAATAAAGAGAAAGTTACAACAACTCCCTACCAACTGATTCATCTAAGCCTACTCTACCCATTTTTTTTTTAATAATTTGGAAACTGAAACTGAACAAAATGTCAGCTTTTGATTTCATCTATGGCTGCAAAAATCCAAAAGCTTTTTTCTTCCTTCAACAATTTCATCAAAGAAATCATCAATTTGTGCCACTATATTCTCTGTCCCATTCCTTAAATTACCAAAATACCCTTTCAGATTCTCAACTCTCTCTCTCAATTCCATCTCTTCTTCCTCCTCCCTTTCTCCTCCTCCTCCGCTGCAGAATCGCCGCTCTAGCTCCGATTTAAGCTCCTCCAACGTCGCCTTGCTCCGTCGGTATTCATGCATCAGTATTCCTTTCCTCATCCCCAACCTCCCAACCTCAGTCGCCACTCTCTGCTGCAACCGCACCATCGCTCCAGCAAAACCGCCGACTTGAGCTTGCGTTTGTGATATCTGCGTCTGCGTTTGCGTTTGCGTTGCGTCACCAGGGAAACAGTAGACGAGACCGTTCATCAAAACCATAAGAAGAAGCGAACTCATGTTCCTCGTTGCGTAAAGTACGCCGCGGAAACCACTGAATCCGTTTTGTAATTTCGTCGACGACTCCATCGTTACCATCGCCGACGTTTGTTCTGACCAAAACGGAAACCTTTGAACTCGATTCTCCATTAAAGCTCTGTTCTCTTCCTCTATCCCAATCGCCTCTCTCCTACACACTGATATCGCTCTTATCACCTAACAACCATTAAAACAACAATCAAAAACCAATCTTTTGAAAAGAAAAAGAGATTCGATTTTTCCGATCACCCACCTGACGAGAAAGCTGCGGGGAAAGACGACGATGGTGGTAGTGACCATCGAGAGTGGAAGCGATTGAAATGCCAGCGGAGGAGAAGTTTTCGAGAGAAGAGACTGCAGATTTGATGACGAGACAAGCTTCCCAGAGTTTAGAACTTTCGTCCATATACTCATCAAGCCATTTGTCACCAACAGGAAGTTGAAGCTTTTGAACAAGGAGAGTAAGATGTGAGTGAGAAGTACGAAGTAAACAGAGAGCTCTCTGTAAGAAGTGTACAGACATGAAATTGTTAGAAAGATAGACTCTTTCGAGATCTTCCATTGATCTGTTTAGAAAGGAGTAGAATCCGTTCACTGAGTTTGCAGAGGACGGATCCATTTTGAGTAAAAGAAGCTTTCAAAGATCTGATTTTTATTTATTTTTATTGTTTTTTTTTCTCTTCGGTTGGTCGATGATCAATGAAAAGATATCAAGAGAAAGAGAGAGGAAATTGGGGAAGAGGGAAAAAGAAAAGAAGAGAATAAAAAGGTTATATAGAGATTGGAATGTGTATGTATACGTATTTGAGTGTATGTATAGATGAAAGAAGAGAGTGAAAAACGAAGAAGAAGCTCATGAAGTTGTGATTCTAAGGATGAAAGGGATTGTTGGGTACAATGATGGATGTTTCCTACTGAGGAGGAACGATGATTGGTTATTTTGTCTCAGTTTTATTAATTTTATGAATTTAGTACAAGTACTAGAAGAAAATAAGAGAGTGGAAATTCGAAATTATGTATTTGAACGAATAATTTATATTTAGACAAGAATTTGTTTCATGATGTCTATCTTAATTTGTGGGTCTTATACTTGAAGATATATAAAAAGAAAAATGAAAAAAATTGTAATGAGTTTGTTTTGTCAATGTAGAAATTACTCAACTCCATCAGCTTTTCTTTATTTGTTTGTCTTGTGAGAAATTGATTCTTTGTCTGAATAAAATCTCTAATTGTTGAATGTAAGCACAATAATATAAAAGAAAAACAATCATGAGCCTAAATACCTTAGTATGTCATATTGAGTACATTATTGTATAACTTTAGAATTGTCAACTAGAATATAAAATACCATCTTCACCAATTAGTTTTTAGGTTTGATTACTAAACTCTTGGTGTTAAATCATTTCAAAAGTATGAGATTTTTTTTACTTCTAATGTTTTATATTTTTAAATACTTTTTTGACAAACATAGTTTACAGGTTTGATTTCATGTTGTAATATATATTTTGCATTCCAAGAAAATGAAAAAGATAAATAGAGGAGCCAAATAGAATATTCTTTAGGTCTTTTGTTAGGGGTAAAATTCGATTGCCCTTTTTCGAGAGTAAATTCTAGTTCTTGGTATATTGGGGCTTCCATCCGGTTTTCATCCTATAATTCTAAAAAATTTCAAAAATAGAAAATTATAATTTTTTTTTTGGATCTAAAAATAATATCTAAACGGGTAAGAAAAAAGATCGGAAATGGGTTTAGGAATTTCTTTACGTTAACAAAATGCAAAAATATATTGGATTCAAAAATTAGATATGTTACAAATAATTAAGATCAAATCCATAACAATATTTGACTTCAATTTTCACACTTTTACAATGAATACAAACTATTCAATATAGATTATACTATTATTTTCGGTAAATAAATGGTAATGTTGGTCATTTAATTACAAATTATAACACTGTAATTTTATATTTTTGTATTGAACATTGATATATCTTTTATAAATTTTTATTTTTTATATTGATTATATAATTTTAAATTTTTAATTACTCGTATTTATCAAACTATTTTCCAAACTATTTGAGAATAATTCGAGAATCAAAATTTTTTATACTGTTTTGAATTCTCAAAATTTCTGTCATGTTATGTAATGAGAATTGTATGGAAAACAAATAAAATTTCCCAAATAAATTGTTCCTGACCAATATCCACAATTTTCTCTCTCATTTTCTGTTATGCCTATGGTTAGTAAATTCTTTTTGATCTTTTTCAAAAAGTAATTTCTGTAGGAGGTTCGATCCCTGGTGCTTTGAGGATTTGTAAAGTGACTACACCACTGTACCACATTTCCTCTGCCAAAAAGTAATTTACATTGACCTTTATTTATTAATGGTAAAGATTAATACTGAGATATTCCAACGATCAAATTATAAAATATTAGTAACGTACATTTGTCTCTTTTTCTTTGCTAAAAGAAAAGAAAATAAAAATAAAGGGGCCATTGAACTATTTAGGGTTTTGAGTGGTGTTTAACTTAATTTTTTCTAGTTTTCAAATGTAAATGTTGGGTTTTAGTGTTCACTTTTAAGGTGCTTCTTCCCTCTATTCCTCCCTCGAGCTACTGATTTCGTGGGACAAGAAGAAAAATAATTAATAGTACTTAATATCATTTAATTTACAAAATTTTCATATATGGTTAATGATACCTTCTTACAACAATTTGCAACATTTGCCAAAAAAGAATAAATAGAAGAAATGATGAGATTCTTTGAATGCATCCTTTAAGGTCGATGCACATACTCAAAATTCTTTTTAGGACATAGGTCTCTGTGATGTTTACAAGTCATCATCAGTCTATTTACTCATTTCAACCATTTATTCTTTTGTCCTCTTTAACAAATTAGCTCTTCTATGTTAAACTCTATTAAGTAGTTTCACAACTATATATATTTATTAAACCTTACTTAGTACATTATAATACTCAATAACAATAATATTGTAGAAATTATAATTGTAGAAATTATAATGTAGATGCCGCACTAGTGACTTAGTTTATCAAGATTGATATATTGCCACAACGATAGATTCGTTGAGAACTATTATAATGTAATCTTAATTTTTAAATTATAGTAAACCTCAAAGTGGTATTTCGGACCCATTTAACGGCGGATATCTTAAAAGGAATGTTTATGTGCGTTATAAAACAATAAATGAGTTGTTATGTTAATTTTGGATATAATAAATGCAAGAGGGAAAAAAACATTTTAATGCAAAAGTGAAATGTATCTTGTAAGCTAAGAGAATACTTTGCTTTATTCTGTTACAAAATCGAATGTCCATTAGTAGTATTTTTTAAAATATATCCGTAAATGCATAATAATTTTAAAAAACGATAAAAGTACTTAAAAATATCTCTGTAATTAATGGAATAATTAATATGAACAAAACTAAAACTAAAAAAAAAATCAAATTTTGATATTAAAAATCTAAAACATCAAATATTGAAATATCATTTATAATAAAACGGACAAAGTATTTTTTGGATTGGATTCGATTCCAATAATTTACTGCTCTTCTTAATTCAGACCATATATAAAATTTGGCATAGTATCATAAAACAACAATTTTGGTTAAGTGTTAGAACTTACTTGTTAAAGCTCATCTCCGTTAACTCAAAGTCTAAAACTAAGCATGTGCAGCTAAAGAGAGTTTTCAAAAACATACAATTACGTACACCTTTTTTAATTGAACGATTTATGCTATTAATACAATAATTAATTCTAGAAGGTGACTAAATTATTTTCTTTCTATTTGTCAACAATAAATTGAAATGTCTTTTATACTTTAAATACTACAATTGGAACGAATATAATTCAAATTCATTACATGTTGTCTAAGTAGATAAAAGACAAACCAACTAAATTACATGTTTAATGGTGACTAAACATTTATTTCTACAATTTTCTCCAATGAAACTCGACTCTAGTAAATGAAATATAGTAATCTTCATTAATTTGTTTATTTTTAGTATTACAACTTTAGTTAACATTAACATTTTAGTAGTACTAGGGATGATTTTATACTTACAAATGAAAACGTGAGCCATAGTGGTGTAAAATGTTATTAATCATGCATCGATATGCCAAAGTAAACGTTCGAAACAAAAGTTTCCATTTAATCTTTTTTTAGCGTTTTGATAGTTTACAAAATAGATTGTATTATTAATGTTGAAGTCCATATAAATTGCAATAGTTCACCATGAGCCACGCCGTAGCGACTCGTACCATCCGGTTCGCTGAAAGTTGAAGAAAGAAAATAATCATAAAGACGATCTAAATCGAACGAGTCCATCTAAGGAGAATTAAACACCAACTTTTTTTGGCAAACCACATTAAAATACCATTACGTGTGTAGCCTTGTAGGTGTATATATATATATATATAATAATAAATACTTATAAAATGACAAAATAATGTGTATTAATTAGTGTATATAATAAGAAGGATGGTGCGAGAGAAATGAGTAGTGGCAGTGGAAGAAGGGGACCATGAAATCTATGGGATGCGTCGGACTACTCAAAACCTCGGTTTCATAAAGAGACTTTCTTCTCCTTTCTTCATTATTAAAAAATAGTACTAGTCGTTTCTAATTATTTATTTCTGTCATTTTCTAAATTTCTCTACTGGTTTTCTTACTTTTACAGAACGATTTAACAAAATCTTTTGACATCCAGGCTAACATTCAATTACTCGACGATAAAGTTATTAAGACACTTCTTGTAAATGCCTTTTGTTTTTGCCACCAAGCTCTCATTAATGGTTTCTTTTTTCTAACGCTCGATCTTTAAATGTATAAATTTCATTATTGAGGAAATATGAGAATGTTTCGTTTTCTTATTAATGGTGTGATGGTCCATAAGCTGCCATTTCTCTCTCTAGCCATTTATCTATTATTTAATGACTGCATCTTGGATTATATTCCATATCAGCTTCATTGTGCAATATATTTTCCTTTTTCACTTAATTTATTATAGACTAATCATAGCAACATATTTCTTTTGTTTCATAACTTTATGTTTCATACATTATTAAATATGCAAGTTTAAATGACATTATTAAAACAAACATCTCAATGTTTTTTTTATCACAATAGTG
>JAKUCM010005069.1:0-24683 GCA_023374145.1 Lepidium sativum
GAGAGAGAGAGGCATTTTTAATATAGAATTTTCATATAAAATTTTGTAATGAAATTTAAATTATGCTTATTTTTATAAATAATTATAAATTATATATTAGTTTTATCTTGAAATTTATATCACTTCCAATATAAAAGTCTTTTTTACTTTAATATATAAGATTTATTCTCAAAACATATATTTTTTACTGGCTGAGCATTATAGTTTTGTAATTATAAAGGTACTTTAACTTCAAACATATATTTAATTTGTTTGAACAAACTTTTTTAAAAACAAAATAAGAAATAATTAGCTTGTTACTGTACAAATTGCGGCTTTTGTTAGCAGCCGTCCGATTAAAAAGGTCAAAGAGAGATGTGTTTCGTTTAGTCTTTGCTCCTACAATTGTCTATGATTCGGAATAATTTAACTGTGTACAATCCTTAATTTCTGACAACCAAACGATTTGACATGCGACACATTAAAAACAAACGTGCTTCTAATTGTCAATTTTATAAAATTAAGATTGGTGCATCTGATACTTTTTTGGGGAGCTAGGGGAAATGCATCTCAAGTGCCAATTACATTTCTATTTTACATGCTGAATTCGTATTTTATAATATATAACTAGTTGAATTACCTTGACAGTAAAAAACAAAAGACATAAAGTACGAGAATCATCACCTTCAAGTATGTGAAGTGTGAACTTACATGTAATACATATAAATAAACAAAATTACTTAAACGCTATTTTTGCTTTGACCAACAAAAAAACGCCATTCTAGCTAAAATATCCAAATATCTAAACTCAACGCTGACTATATCGTTTTATTTCTTCTGAATTATAGAAAAAGACAATAAATATATTGTGTATATAAAAAAAATAGATACTTTAGCTGGTTTGTTTCTGATGTAATTAGTTATTATTATTTTAAATTTTATTCTATTCTAATTAAAGAAAATTAGATTATGTACTGAATCTTGTCAATTTAATAGTTAAATATTAATAAAAATGTATTATATATAATGTAAAGATGTTTTAGAAAAAAATATGATAAAAGTTGAGCTAACAAATTGTGTTAATGTCTTGAAAAATAGTATTCCATCAAGAAAAATAGTGGTGTTCATTCCCTATTTAGAAAAAAAAGAATTCAGACTAAAGAATTTCTTTAGTTTCGTTTTTTATATTCGTAATTTCTATGTTTTAGAATTATAAAACTGATTTTCCATTCGAAATATTAGTGAATCAATGTGTACATTTTTCACTCTAAAACTCTCTTCCCTCTTCGGAGATTTCTATCAATTTTATCATCTTTTGTGACAAATATATATATGGTCAAAAATCTAAAAATATTACTAAGCTCCAAAATCGAAATAATAGATATAAACTATAAAATATTGTGGACTCTTTCAATATGCGTATATGATTAACAAACATAATAAAAAGGGGATTCGTGACAGAGAAGAAGGATTTGCTTTGCCTCGAAAAGATGGACTTTACTAAAAGGATTGTATTATAAAATAATGGAAATTATGGAAGTATGTCAATGTATTTTTATACAAAATAATCATATTATAGTATATAGTATCTTCTTAAGAAAAGAGTATATATTATAAACATTCTAAATCTGATACGCAAAGGATATGGGCATTTAATAAACATGTGGAGGAAAGAAAGAAAGACTAGTTGCAGAATGAGTAGTAGCAAATAAGAAATTTGGAGCCCACATTAGACAATAACATTCACAACTTCAATAAACGGCTGAGATTTTATCATTTGGTTTAATGTATCCAAATCTTAGGACATGACTGGTTTTCACGTCCACATATGTCAGATAGTCATACTTTGGCTAGTTACTCCTGGCCGGTCCTTGCGACTTCCACGAGCAAGCTTTTCATTTCTTATTTGTATTGTCACATTCAATTGGTTTGGTGTGATTTCGTCAAAGGGAATCATAATACTCAAGTTTTGATTTTTAGTGTTAGAAGATTTTATTACATTTTCTTCTAATTTGTGATTATATTTCTAGCAAAATAACAGTCACACGGAGACTTGTCGTGATATCAATGGAGATATTCGATACCACATATTTACAGACATTAGACGACTATTTTATACTTATGTCTTAAGTCAATCTTATCTAATTGTATTACGACTAGATTAATAGTTATGGTGCTAAGTCATATATTTTAGTTTGTTGGTTGTCATTCACAAATCTGTTTTTTCTTTCAAATTAATTGGAATTTATAAAACTATATATAAATACTATATATGGTGTAGACGTGTAGTTAATAAATATTCAAAAAATATATTTAATTATCATGATCAAATGGTATACCAAAATAATAATATAGATCGACAAACTCAAATAACTATATAATTTTTCTAAGTCGAATTCTGTAAAAATAAAACTATAAAGATAGAATAGTCATTATTCTTTTTAAAAAGACATTAGTTATTTGACCAAAGTTCATATAGCCACTATAAAGCCATGTTGCTTCTTTTTATATGGCTGTAGCGGCAATAAATTCTTTCGGGATTTTTTTATCACACATAATTATTATTAGATTAATAATAGTCTGATCTATAATTTAAAATTTTTAACTGAAATTAGATAAAATTCAAATTTATTATTTACTGTCTAGATAAATCAGGGACAAACCAATTAAATTACATATTTTATATTTTTGTGACAAATTTTTTTGTACTTTAATTGTGACTACATGAATTTTTTTACTCTACAAATTAATTAAAGTTTTACGCAAATAATACTGATAGTCAGTTAAACTCTCTACCAAATGGGGAAAAGTGAATTTGATAAGTAATTAATGTTCATATTTATAATATTTATGATTTCTATATACTGTTTGAATTATAAATTAGATTTTATCAACAAATAAGTAAAAAATAAACTCTCAACCAATTAAATCTAATTTGCAATGTTTTCAAAAGGCGAAGGATCACATGCCCGAGGGTCATCGCAGTAAAGAAAACAACTGATAAAATATTTCCAAAACAAAAAAAAAAAATTCCTACAGAAAGATTAATTCGGGAGACTGCATTATTTGGTCCTCCAAATATGTATTTATTTAATATATATAAAGGTCCCTCCCTCTCACCTAAGAGAGACATAGAGAACCATTTGGTTCTTTAAGGCACCATCAAAATTAAATTATTAAAAACAAAAATTAAATTATTATAGGACACAACCACAAAATCCTACGGAGATCTGACATTGCTAAAGCTTAAAGTGCCAAACTATGGATCCTTATCAGAACAAAGGGTACCATAGACAGAGATCGTTTAGCTCAGCCGGTCAAGCTGGTAGCAGTGGCGGTGGTGGTGGCTCCGGTGAACCTCATGAAGTAGATGACAGTAAGAAGAAGAAGAAGCTTCTACACCGCGACATCGAACGCCAAAGAAGACAAGAAATGTCTGCACTCTTTGCTTCTCTTCGTACTCAGCTTCCTCTCAAATACATCAAGGTTCATATACTTACTCTTCTTCTTCTTCTTTTTCATCTTAAGTTTGATTTATTTTGTCAATTGTTTCAAGAGATTTGGTGGGATTTGGCTGCTAGGGTTGTTGATATGTTCCTTTAGTTCAATCTATTATTTGATCTTTGTTTTGTAGGGAAAAAGAGCTGTTTCTGATCATGTAGATGGAGCTGTGAATTTCATAAAGGATACTGAAACAAGGATTAAAGAACTTAGTGCAAAAAAAGATGAACTAAGTAGAGAAATGGGTCAGAGGTATAACTCAACTCCGGATCTAGCAAATACCAGTTCCGATTTAGGCAAATCGGAACCTGCAAGTATTATGGTGCAACCACATGTAAGTGGTTTAGAAGTGGTGGTTAGTAGCAACTCTTCAGGTCCCGAAGCTTTACCACTCTCAAGAGTGTTGGAGACACTTCAGGAGAAAGGTCTTGAAGTCATTAGCTCTTTAACCACAAGAGTCAATGAGAGGCTCATGCATACTATTCAAATCGAGGTGTGGTTACAACATGCCATGTCTATCAAAGTTAATCTAGCTAGGGTTTTCATTATATTTTTAACTATATTCCATACAGGTTAATAGTTTCGGATGCATCGACTTAGCTTGGTTGCAGCAGAAGTTAGCTGAGGAGTTGATATTTTCGAGGGGGTACTAATCTGAAAACATAACATTCATAGTCCCAAAGACCTTCTTCATCGTATGATCTCTTTTCCCGAACTCTTAAGTTTCGTTAAATGTATGTGTGAACTTTAGCTAGATAGATTTGATATTGAAGCTTGTGAGTATGTGAGTACATATAAAACAAAAGTATCTTTTGTAGATGTCATATGTTCATTACTATAATATAGATACAAGATTTTCACATGGTTCTAGCTAGTAAATCAATGGAAGACATATGTATATGCATGCAATGTTCAATATGGCACTTTTTGTTCATGCAATTTACACCACAATGACTATGGCTGATTTATAAATGCAGAAATATCTAAAGTCTTCTTAAAGTATCATCTTGAGAGCAAGGAAGGTGCATAGGTTTTAAACTTCATATGGATTGAGGCTTAGCTTGGTGGTTTAAGGGAAGGTGCATAGGTACTATGATGTTATGTTTCATAAGGATTTTATGGGTAGATTATAACTTCACCATCATTCACCGCCCATGTAATAAAGACCAATGGTGTTATATATGTTTTTCATTAGAGATTTTTTTTTGTTTTCTCACAAACAAGCCATTTTTTTACCTTTCACTAGTACATTTTGTATCATTTCATTGTTATAGATGTTTTCTTGCGTTTCTTTTCATATGTAAACAAGGTTTTATGTAAGACATATCTAGTCAATTAGAGACCTAGCTATATTGGAAGAAAAATGGGAAAGGACAGAGTAAAATAGAGGTCAATGCAATAACACAATATATCAAGTAATTCTAACTGGATAAGTATGAAATAAAAGTAGGTGGGAACCATTTTGTCTATGTAGGTCAGAATCTGCAAGGTTATTTCCAGTCTAGCTACTGTTGCCACAAATATATCACCTTAATTAGAATCAATATTTTATGTGAGATATTTTAACACAGAACAACAAAAGTTTAGAAGAAACATAAATGATGTTTCTATGACATAAGTGAGTATATGAAGTATTAATACTATAACTAAGACATAAACAATCGTTTGAGCAATTTCAAAAGTTGTAAATAAAAGATGCAAAGATAGAAATACTGACCGCGAGAGTTTGAGCGTACGTAAGTTGGTAACCCTAGACACATATACATTTGCGTTATTGCTCATGCACTAAAGAACACTAGTTTTGGTATATATAAAGCGATAAATAATTTATAAAACATAACATATGATAATTATGTTGATCGTGTACGGATAAAGAAGAAGCATTTTGGCGTGACAATATAAACAAAGAAGAAGCATTTAATTTTTCCATAATTTAAAGCCTCAATTCAATGTATGGAACAACCTTTATATTTTCACTAATCTTGACATTACTTTTGTTATTCATAATAATAATTATTTCTAATAAAATATATGTAGAATAGTATCTAATATTCAATTGAAAGATCTTTCTTTTCTTTTGTAATTCACGATACGACATAGTATTTATACATATCCCCAAGATCTTGGTTTCTTTTGTTTCCTCTTTATCTTCTTTCCCATATGCATATGAACGAAGTCACATAATATTTTAAAAGTAACTCATTATTTAAGATCTAAAAATTCCTTTTAATTAATAAATCTTAAGACTTAGGCGAAGTTGACAGTAGTTCAAATGTTTTTAGCACTTAAGAGATACGCATGATGAGTGGTTGAGATCTCCTTAATATTCGTTTGATATCTTTTGTCTTATCATTATTCATAATCAAATTAATTATCAACTAGGAGTTCTATTTTAATTTAATTATGTGGTTGTTATTAATAAAAGATAATTGTTAATTATCAACTTTCAGATGCCGTCCAAAAGAAAAATTAAAGAAGAAAAAAAAAAGAGATACGGTCCAACAAATTCATGATCGTCAAATCGGACTGTGTACCAATAAAGATAATCTCAATTCTCAAGAGGTTTATTTAAATCATTTTAATGGCAAATTAAAATAACCCATGTTAACTAATAACAATGATAGTAACTATGAACATTACTTCCATCTCATATCACTTCAAAATATAAACTACTTAAGTTGTGTGAATGATGTTGGATAATGAACAAAATTCATATTAGAAAAGAATACAAGACTAATAATATTCGAGGAAGTACATTAGAGAACCTCCATTGGCCTAGAGAAGTTTTAATGATAGGTTCTTAGGCTTAATTATAATTATTTAAATAAAAAAATATGGTTGAGTGAAGAACCGCCTCTTAAATGAGAGACTTCTAAAATTTTAAGAGCCGGACACGTGTTGAAAGATGAGTGTTGAAGTATGTCTCAACTTTTTTTCGCTCCCCCAACTCTATCTCTGCACACTCTCCACTGCTCTCTCTCACTTACCATGGTTGAGATAATGAGTTTTATTTTGTTCATTCTCTTTTGTTTCCCAGCAGAAGAAGAGCGAAGGAGATAACAAGAAGAAAGGAGGCAATGGTAATGGTAAGAAAACGAAGTCAATCACCGTCGTTTTGAAAGTTGACATGCATTGTGAAGGTTGCGCTTCTCGCATCATCAAAACTATTCGTTCTTTCTAAGGTTTGAATTTTTTCAAATTCATTCTTAATCTCAAAATTGATTTCTCCTCAACCCAAAAAGAAAAAAGAGAACAATAATGATAAAAATAAATTTTAAGAACCCCAATTTAGAGATCCACCATTGGACTACAAAAATATTAAAATTTTGTTGAAATTCTTAACTTTCTAAAATTGATTATTTATATTCAAAATAAAATTTAGAACCCCTAATTAAGATACCATTGTTGTAGATGGTCTTCGAAGATGTTTCAAGATTATAAGTCTCTTCCATATTTTTCATTTTTCTTTGAATTATCGTTCTTCAAATTACAAAGCAGATCTACCACCAACTATTAAACAATTTATTAACCATGAAAATGGATTTCATATTTTGTATCAGTTAACTAGTTTGATCAATAATTAGTTGAGTTCGTAGAAAGATCTAATGGTGGACTACAGTAATTAAGTAACATAATCATTTTGTGGTCCATCATTCATTGTACTAATAATTTTTGTAGTATCTATTCAAACTATGATTACAATACAATTTATGAGGTAAAAGTGTTTTAAAAAAACATCATAGAATCATTTACATGCACCATTGTATATGCTTTTTATAATACTTTCAAAATATTATACGTCCCATTGTATATATATGTAGTCTCTTTTTTCTAAAAGAAGTTTATAGATCTCAATACATATATATATATATGACAAATTTCTGAATATTTTTGGTGAATAGATGATAGTGATTTGTAGCCAGACATATCTTAATGTACACGTACACGATCATGTACGTTTCGTATCAGTTGGTAAACGGCAAGGCATGTCCGAGAGATTCTAGAAAGGGAATTATCAAATTTTATATATATGTGGAATTTTCAATAGTTTAATTGAAAGGATATCATTTAAGGACGATCTCTTACCAACTCGACCAATGATTTTTGGTCATCAATCGTCATATACATAACTCAACAAATTAAATTCTATTAACAAATGTGAACGTTAAAACATTCTCTGTTTTATTTTAAGCGATGATTTAGAAATATTTTTGTTTCATTTTGATTGATGTATTAAAATTTCTATGTAAAATATATTGTACTAAAAGTATACATAATTACTTTGTGATTAATTTTTGATTTGCTAAATTAGTTTAAAATTGAATAAACAGTCAGTTTAATACTAAATTTACTCATTTTTGCCAAATTAAATACAAAATTCTTCTCATTCTAACAAAAATATAAACTTTACATTTATCTTGCCAAATTAGTATCACTGTTAGTCAAATTTAACATTGTTTAATGTAAGTTAAACTTGACTAACAATGATATTGATTTCGTGTTTATATAGGTTGTTAGACCGTGTTGATATTTTGGAATATTTTTTTTTAGATTTTGTTTTATAGACCTGAAACCTAAACCAAAATCAATCCAAATTAGAAAAACCAAATCCGACAAAATACCCAAATGTATCATAAATCTATGTACCCAAAAAAGGAACTCATACCCAAAACATAACTAAATTAAGAACCAAATTTTAGCTTATTAGAGTTTTTCTATTAATTTTTAAAAGTTTTTATATAAAAATAATCGAACATGAACTCGATCTATATTGAACTGAACTATATCTGAAAATAATAATATTTGAATAAATTTTAAATCAAAAGAACCAAAAAACCGAATTAGAGAAACCGAACCAGACAAAACACCATAAATGGATCCTAAATCTTTTCTACCCAAAAATCGAATCCAAACCTGAATAAAAAAATTCAAGAACCAAATTTATACCAAGATATTTTTCAATTAAATCTTTATTAGTTTTGAAGTTTTATATAAAAATTTATATTTAAACCAATTTTATATGTATTTTAAGTGTAGTTATGAATTATATGTTAACTTTATCTTAAAATTTATACCATGTCTAAAATGAAAGTGTTTCTTACTTCTACATATAAAATGTAACAAAATAGTTAAATAATTTGATAATAAATTTTTTTTGCAACAATTTGTCGGATTAAAACCGTAAAATAAGCTACCGTCTTTCGAGGTCATCAGAACAATAAAGGAGTCTTCATGCGGAGGTCGAGGCAGTATTATGGGTTTGGAAGCACTAGTGGAGTTACACATCCATGAAGTAGAGATCTCGACGGACTGCGAGACAGTCGTATCTATAATCCAGCATTCCGAGGAGTGGCCGATATTTTTACCATACCAAGAGGAGTTTCGCAGGGTTCAGTTACGGTTTTCTTCATGCTCTTTATCGGTTATTCTCAGACAGCTAAATTACAAAGTCGATGCTCTGGCCAGACGAGGTAGAAGGTCAAGCTTGTAATTTGGTGGTCTTTTTGCTGTATGTCTATCGTTGTCAAAAAAAAAACAAAAAACAATAAAGGAAAAAGTAAGATATGCAATTCTTCACACAAAACAAAACTATTCCTTTGCATTTTGATAGAATCACACAAAAGTGTAATAGTAATAAATAAGGAAAAATGGTTAATTTAATATCAAATTTATTTTCAAATTAAATACAAATTTTTCTCATTCCAAAAATACTAAGTTTGCGTTGATTCATGCCAAATCAATATGATTGTTAGTCAAATCATTAATGCTGTTTAACGTTAGTTAAGTTTGACTAGTGGCGATACTGACTTGGCATGATCAACATAAAATTTGTATTTTTTCATGAATGAGTAAAATTTCATATTTAATTTGATAAAAATAAGTAAGTTTGGTATTAAATTGAGTATTTTCCTTTTTAAAATTTGTAAAAGAACATATTTTATTTAAATAAAATATATCTTTTAATAATTTCTGAAATTGTAGTATAATGAAGCGGAAGGACTATATAGCTGCCTGGTTCCTACAAAATTATGTCAATGTTGAGTTGTAAATTATCCAAAATCACATACTTTCTAGAATAATGCTAATACTCTTTCAGAGTAATCGTATGCAATAGCATGAGACAGCGTTAGCATCTGTCAGAGCAAGACTGACTCTAAAATTCAATTTGAAGTTTTTTGTTTCTGTGAAAATAAAAGCTGAATTAGAGGCTGAGAGAAAGAAAAATGTATTCAAAACTGGGAAAAATTAAACAAATTTTGCAGATATATTGCCAAAAGATGCACGGACGAAGCAGTCAGAAAACAACTGATGGGCTATATGGGCCTTGTTAAATAACTGGATTATTAACCCATTACTAGTATCCAATTTATTAAAAAGCTACGTAAACGTCCCTAAAAAGGTTGCTTTTATGTTATTGATCGAACGATTATACTTTTGCAGACAATAATTTATTCAAGGAATTAGCCCTGGGCATTTTTCCCAAAAATTAGACCCGAACCCGAATCCGACTCGAAAAAGCGGGTTTGGGTCGGTTTCGGGTCTTCGTAATTACCTGATCGGGTACATATAACAAAGTACTTCGGGTTTCGGGTCGGGTTCGGGTAAACTCCAAAATCCATTGAACCGTAATTAACCGAAAATTATCAGTATTGGTTTAGAATTTGGTACGGGTATATGATTAAATGTCTTGGTTTGGTACTGCGATTCGTCTTCTCTTGGACGTTTCACTTTCCCTTCTCTTCATTATACATCAACCTTTTCGAATATCAAAAGACAGTATGTCTCCTTTCCTTAACGGCGATTTGCAGAGCACACCGAATCCGTCCATCAACTCGAGAAATCAGTCTCAGGTAAGCCTTTCTGATGTCTATTCTTGTGCGTTTTAACTTTATTTGTTGTTGTATCTTCGGTGAACATCGCGATTCACGATTTAGGGTTTTTTTTTTTTCGTTTTAGATTTCGTGTTGTTTTTGTTTTGATTTCTGTTTGATATCGTTTTAGATTGCATTTTAGATATGGTTTTGATTTATACTTTTGTGTTCGATTTAGGGATTTAGGGTTTTTAAAAACGATTTCGATTTAGGTTTTTAGGGTTTTTTAAAATCGATTTCGATTTAGGGATTTAGAGTTTTCATGATTTTCGAATTTGGTTTTTCATAAGGTGTTTTCGATTTAGGGTTATCGAAATCGATTTAGGGTTTTTTAAAATCGATTTCGATTTAGGGATTTAGGGTTTCATGTTTTTATGTTTTTGATTTAGGGTTCTCAAATCGATTTAGGGTTTCATAAAATCAAATTCGATTTAGGATTTTAGGGTTTCATGTGTTTTCTGTTTTCGATTTATTGTTCTAGAAATCGATTTAGGGTTTGTTGAATCGATTTCGATCATTTGCCTTTGCCGATTTTGTTGTGTTTTAGATTATTGTCCGATCGGGTAAAAGTGAAGACCCGAACCCGAACCCGACCCGAAAAGCGGTTTCGGGTTCGGTTCGGGTCGAGTTCGGGTCCGTTTTTATGTAATGTAATTGTTTGATTAGTATTTGTAATCAAACTTTTAGGGTCTGTTGTCTAATGTATTTGTATG
The DNA here is from genome assembly GCA_023374145.1 of Lepidium sativum. NCBI lineage: Eukaryota > Viridiplantae > Streptophyta > Magnoliopsida > Brassicales > Brassicaceae > Lepidium > Lepidium sativum. Next base: position 11,066 of record JAKUCM010005069.1, read on the forward strand.
ATTTTGATGATATGTTGTGATATGTTCGAATGTTTGCTGCTTTTGTTTTCTCCAAATCTCTTAGGGTCAATCTAATAGGTTTTGTTTTAATTCAACGTAGAGATTGTATCATTCTATTAAGTATTTATAATCTGTTTTAATAGGTTCTGTTTAAATTCAACTTAGAGATTGTATCATTCTAATAGTTTCTGTTAGGATCAATATCTTAGGGTCAATCTAAGTGTATGATTATATACTCATGTTATTCTATACATTGATTGTCATTAATCTTTCATTCTGTTTTCTGTTTTCTGTTTTAGATGGACTCTTCCGTGTCTCCACCTGAAAACAGAATGATTGTCATTGCTAATTCGGAGGCTGAGATACCAAGTAGTGGATGTGGAGGACCTCTAGGGAAACGTACTGAAAATCTTGAGGAGTGTGGAGCAACATCACAGATAAAGAAACCTAAGAAGACACTAGAGACAAGATCGAATGTTTGGACATTCTTCACCCGAGTTAAGGATGACCGAAACAAATGTATATGTAACTACTGCGAGAAAGTCTTCGCATGTCCAACCAAGTCAGGGACTTCCAATCTTCAGAAGCATATTGGTGTGTGTAAGCAGTACAAGGCTTGGTTAGAGTCTCAAGCCAATCAGCAGCCTGTCTTAAGCATGGATGGAGGTGTGAAGATAGCTAGAGTACCAGAGTCTGTCTTTAGACAAGCATCAAACGAGTTGATTGTAGGAGCAGAGTTGTCGTTGTCCTTCATTGAAAGTGCAGCTTGGAGACAATTTTGCCGAACGGTAAGTTATTTTAAGTTTCCATAAATCATTACATACTTTGAATGTTTAATTGTTTACTAATTCACTGTGTGTCGAATGTTGGCAGATGAATCTCTATACACCTCATTCAAGGAGGACTGCTCAAAGGGACATTGTGAAGATGTATGAGGAGAGAAAGGCTAAGGTGAAGAAGTGGTTTTTACAAAACAATCAAAGAGTATCTGTTACAACAGATATTTGGAAGTGCCAACCAACGGGTAAGTATCAATTCGGTTATTTGAATTTTAATTCGCATATGCTTAGATTAGGTTTCAAAAAATGACATCTTCTTAGGTTAGCTTAGGTTATCTTCAGTTATTTAAACTTCAATACGCATATATATAACTGATAGTATGCTTAGCTTATGTTAGCTTCAGACAGTGACTTGAACTTCAATTTGCATATATATAACTCTGCTTCAATTCACATTACATAACTCTGACAGTATTTATACTTTTTTGTTTAATACAGGTGCCTCTTACATGGTCGTCATAATCCACTACATCGATCTCACTTGGACACTTAAGAAGATGATCATCAGCTTCAAACCTGTAACCGATCACAAAGGTCAGACTATTGCTACTGTTCTTTTAGATTGTCTAGATGAGTGGGGAATCAAGAGGGTTTTTTTTGCATTACAGTAGACAATGCAACAACTAACACTTCGACAATAAGGAAGTTTGAAAGTAGTTTTAAATTAGGTTCAGATGATGCATTTGTTTTGGGTGGTGAGATGCTACATATGAGATGTAGTGGACATATAATCAATTTGATTGTCAGGGATGGTTTAGCCGATATAGATGATAGTATCTGTGCAATTCGTAATGTTGTCACTTATCTTAGATCATCTACGAATAGGATGAAATCATTTGAGCTTAAGGTTGACTCTAGAAAAATGACTAGAGGTACATTACTACTAGATGTGAAAACTAGGTGGAATTCAACATATCTGATGTTGAAACAAGCTCTTAAATTTCGGGTTGCATTTGATAAAATGTTAGAGGAAGATAAATTGTACTGTGATTATTTCACAGAATTAGACAATGGGGAATTTAGAAAAGGACCTCCTAGATGTAGTGATTGGGACGAGGTTGAAAGGCTTCGTTGTTTTCTTGTGATTTTCTATAACTCAACTCTTATTGTCTCAGCCTCTACGTCTTTAAACTCTCATGACTGCTATGGTGAGATAGTGACCATAGCATCAAATCTGACTGATCTTATCACAGAAAAAGATAGTCAGCTGAGCAGGAAAGCTAGTGCGATGCTCTCTAAATTTGAAAAGTATTGGGATGGGCTGAAAAATATCAACAAGATGTTGATAGTGGCGACAATATTTGATCCGAGAAAGAAAATGCAGTTTGCGAAGCTATGCTTCGAAACTTTATATGGGAAAGATTTTGTTGAAGCTAAGGAGAAGAATGAGTCAGTCTTGATGGTTCTAAGGTCATTGTTTGCTGAGTATAGTGATAGGCATCATGGGAATACAAACGCTCAAACACAGTTTAACCAATCTGAGTCATCTTAGTCTATTGCATCTAGTTCTAGTCGTGAAAGGTCTTTAGATCAGATGGATGTATTTGATGAAGGATTGGGGTATAAGAGGATTGATATTCGGTATAAAGAGATGATGAGTGAGAAAGGAGCAAGGGAAACCCGAGATGAGCTAGATACATATTTAAGAGATGATGTCGAGAGTTCTGAAAAGGTATATGGGACAGTATTTGACATACTCTCATGGTGGAAGGCTAACAACTTTAAGTTCCCTGTACTCTCACATATTGCTCGAGATGTTTTTGCAATGCAGGTGTCTTCGGTTGCATCTGAAAGTGCTTTTAGCACAAGTGGGCGTATTATAACTCCAAACAGAAGTTGTCTTTCCCACTTTACCATTGAAGTATTGATGTGTTGTGAGCAATGGATATTACAAGACTTAAAAGGTGAAACTAAGGAACTCACAATTGGACAAATCCTTGCAGACATTGAAGAAGCTGACAATCTTGAAAGAGGTAAGTATGTTAATAGACTGATATGTTTCAGAAGCATATTTGTCATATTATCATGCAATCTGTTTTTAAAAAACTGATTTGTTTGTTATTACTGCAGAGTATACAAGCTCAATCAATAAAGAAGACTAGATAAAAAGGTAAATGTCCTTTACTTAACCTGGTTTATGTAATGTTAACAATAACATATACTTTTATCTTTGCAGAAAACAACTTTGATCAAGACATGCTGGTTGTTGTTTGACAAGTTTTTATGTTAAGTTCTCGGACATGTTCAGTTCTCGGATTTTAAGTTCAGTTTTCGGACATATTCTATGAACACTTAACAAGTGGGCATATTAAGGTTTGTTAATGAGAAATTTCATTGAATGTTAGTTAATTTTTGTAAATACCCGAACCGGACCCGAACCGAACCTGGAACTTTTATAATTTCGGGTATCAGTCGGGTCCTTAACAAAATATTAAACCCGACCCGAACCCGAAATATACCGACCCGAACCCGACTCGAGTTTCAAAAATACCCGATCGGATCTTCTATGCCTAAACCCGAAATATCCGAAACTCGAAAGACCCAACCTGATCGACTCCGAGTACCCGAATGCCCAGGGCTATAAGGAATAATGAAAAATCGTGATTTTGAAGCAAATCAGAATATAGCCACATGAATATTTGTAACGAGTCCATGGTAATCATTGCTAATTGATTAATCTGCAATGACTACGATGGCTAGCTTGGCATACGAAAAAATACGAAATATGGCCACAGAATAACCACTACTTATTTGTTACTTACGACGAATCAAAAGCCATAGACTTTTCAATGTTTTTCTCATTCTAGTTAATCATATTGGAAAATTGGACAGACGATCTTTGTCGCCATACTTTATTGTGACAGAAAATTATTCAAAATGCAAAATAATCTCTCTTGTTGTAAGGGAGAAATACGAAAAATAATTGAGATTGTAAACTTGTCATCAACATATAGTGCCGATAAGTTTTCGAATCCGTTTTTGATATCATATCAAGATAACTTTGTTGTAGCTTACACTTATCTTTGGTTAAGTCATTAATCATCTAGCAATCTAACTTGTTAATATATACTAGGAGACTGACCGGGGTACGTCCGGTTTTTAGTTTAGAAACCTTTATGTGTAGTTTATTTGTTGGGTAGCTTGTCAAATTTTGTGTTTTGCGTTTGTATTTATGTAATGAAAGGTATGTGCATCAGAAATAGATAATTTTATTATTATTTGGAATGGAAAAATTAAATATATGTTACCCTACATATTGGACAATTTTTATTTGCGTTAAGCCAACTTATTATACAATCATGGTGGTAGATGTGGTTGCAGACTAGATTATTAATGACATCTCGTCCTTTGAATGTTTGAAGGCAAATAGTGCAATTTTTCAGTTATGAGTTATAGTTATGAAGCAGATATCAATCAGGATTCTGGTCTGGTTTTATTTATTATTTAAAGATCAAAAGTACATGTGTGAAATTATTTGAAGACTATACTTATAATATTAGCTCGTTTAGTTGTCTAGACGGGGGCGCTTCTCGTTCTTCACGTCTTCATCGGATATTTTGTTTGGATGTTTGTTCCGAGCCTTGGAAAGAATTGCACAGTCAGCAGATATGGGGTTGTTTATTCCGGACGCCTCGTCGTTCAAGCCAACGTCGTTCAGAATAATACGGGAGACAGTGAAAGTTTGACGTGAAGCTAGGAAGTTGTACATTGACACTTTGATATGGAATTTGCAATTTTGGCCAATAATGTGTTTTAAACTTTCAGGAGTTTTAGTTTTTAGTGCTTCATTGTTATCATCTCCCTGGGTAAAAATGTAACAACGTTTGATTATTATTTGTATGGAAAGTGTAAGTGTGTTTTTGAGGTGCAAGGGCATTGAATATACCTTAATTGAACTATTTATTTCCTGACATGTAGATAGATGTCTACACTTATAAATTTTAATCGATGTAGAAAATATTGTATTTTTTAATATATATTTTACATAGTTTATTTTATTTTTTTCTAATTTATATTTTTAATTGAAGTGACTGCTTTTTGTTTGTCATTAAACAGATGATTAGTACCTAATTGGAAAAAACAGCACTTGAAATTAGTAACCGCTACTACGTCTACCAATCCTTTAAAAAAAATTATTTTGCTAGACCATCAAACCTAAGTAGTATTATATATAAGTTGAGTCATTTATAATAAAATAATTTCTTTTTCTTGACCACTAAATTGCAGTATTTTGATAAGTTAGTTAGTTTGATTATTCTTAAATAATATGTAAGTTTAGATTTTACTATGTAAAATATTATTTATGAGTTTGGTCATTTTTTATTGGTATTCACATTATGGATAGTTTATTAAGTAAAAAATATTTTTTCATATTTTTTAAAAGAATCGTATTCTTTTTTTTTTGGTAATTTAGATAACTCTTCTAATAATTTTGGCCATATGATATGATATATTATACTTCTAATCAATATATTGGTAGTATAGATTACAATATAATATAACTTAATTTGATATGAGACCTTTGAATATCCATATTATAGTAAGTAATGTTTCTAAAGAAATTTTATTTTAAAGAAACCTATTTAACTTTTTTCTTTGGCTCGGTTCATATTCAATTTAAATTTTTCAAATATGAAAAAAAATAAGAAGATAAATATAGTTCATCTTACCTTACAATAAATTCTTTTGTTTCATGCAATCTCTTTATCAACACATTATCTACACATTGGATTAATGAAGCCATTTGCAGGTTTGTGTCATGATAGATTCAATAAACTTTGGATGACTTTATTAACGTATGCGTATTTAACAAAACACAATATTTTGATAGTACTGAATATTGAGTGGAAGTAATTTTATAGAAAGGTGATCTCATAGTAGTGCAACGTTAAACCAAAAAAGGGGAAATTAGATGGAACTTATGAATAGTATGGAGGGACAGGAAATTAAAAAAACTTGTAACATTGAGAATGATTTTAAGCTAAATCAAATAAACAACTTGTAATGTGAGGTGAATAAGCTGGCTTATTCTTATAATATTAGCTGGTTTAGTTGGTTTAACCGGGGGCGCTTCTTGTTCTTCACGTCTTCATCAGATATTTTTTTGGATGTGTGTTCCGAGCCTTGGAAAGAATTGCACTGTCAGCAGATATGGGGTTGTTTATTACGGACACCTCGTCGTTCAAGCCAACGTCGTTCGGAATAATACGGGAGACAGTGAAATTTTGACGTGAAGTTAGGAAGTTGTACATTGACACTTTGATATGGAATTTGCAAGTTTGGCCAATAATGTGTTTTAACCTTTCAGGAGTGTTACTTTTTAGTGCTTCATTGTTATCATCTCCCTGAGTAAAAAGGTAACAAAGTTTGCTTATTATTTGTATGAAAAGTGTAGGTGTGTTTTTGAGGTGCAAGGGCATTGAATATACCTCAATTGAACTATTTATTTCCTGACATGTACATAGATCTCTACACTTATAAATTTTAATCAATGTAGAAAAATATTGTATTTATTTTATTTTATATTTTACATAGTTTATTTTTATTTTTTTCTAATTTATATTTTTAGTTGAAGTGACCGATTTTTGTTAGTCATTAAATAGATGATTAATACCTAATTGGAAAAAACAGCACTTGAAATTAGTAACCGCTACTACGTCTACCAATCCTTTTTAAAAAATTATTTTGCTAGAACATCAAACCTAAGTAGTATTATATATAAGTTGATTCATTTATAATAAAATAGTTTCTTTTTCTTGACCACTAAATTGCAGTATTTTGATAAGTTAGTTAGTTTGATTATTCTTAAATAATATGTAAGTTTAGGTTTTACTACGTAAAATATTATTTATCAGTTTGGTCATTTTTGATTGGTATTCAGATTATGGATAGTTTATTAAGTAAAAAAATATTTTTTTCATATTTTTAAAAGAATCATATTATTTTTTGTTTGGTAATTTGGATAACTCTTCTGATAATTTTGGCCATACGATATGATATATTATACTTCTAATCAATATATTGGTTTAGTATAGATTACAACATAATATAATTTAATTTGATGTGAGACCTTTGAATATCCATATTATAGTAAGTAATGTTTCTAAAGAAATTTTATTTTAAAGAAACCTATTTAACTTTTTTCTTTGACTCGGTTCATATTCAATTTAGGTTTGTCAAATATGAAAAAAATAAGAAGATAAATATAGTTCATCTTACCTTACAATAAATTCTTTTGTTTCATGCAATCTATTTATCAACACATTATCTACACATTGGATTAATGAAGCCATTTGCAGGTTTGTGTCATGATAGATTCAATAAACTTTGGATGACTTTATTAACGTATGCGTATTTAACAAAACACAATATTTTGATAGTACTGAATATTGAGTGGAAGTAATTTTATAGAAAGGTGATCTCATAGTAGTGCAACGTTAAACCAAAAAAGGGGAAATTAGATGGAACTTATGAATAGTATGGAGGGACAGAAAATTAAAAAAACTTGTAACATTGAGAATGATTTTAAACTAAATCAAAGAAACAACTTGTAATGTGAGGTGAATAAGCTGGTTTAGTTGTTTAGACGGGGGCGCTTCTCGATCTTCACGTCTTCATCGGATATTTTGTTTGGATGTGTGTTCCGAGCCTTTGAAAGAATTGCACAGTCAGCAGATATGAGGTTGTTTATTCCGGACGTCTCGTCATTCAAGCCAACGTCGTTCGGAATAATACGGGAGACAATGAAAGTTTGACGTGAAGCTAGGAAGTTGTAAATTGACACTTTGATATGGAATTTGCATGTTTGGCCAATAATGTGTTTTAAACTTTCAAGATTTTTAGTTTTTAGTGCTTCATTGTTATCATCTCCCTGGGTAAAAAGGTAACAAAGTTTGGTTATTATTTGTATGGAAGGTGTAGGTGTGTTTTTGAGGTGCAAGGGCATTGAATATACCTCAATTGAACTATTTATTTCATGACATGTAGATAGATGTCTACACTTATAAATTTTAATCGATGTAGAAAATATTGTATTTATTTTATTTTATATTTTACATAGTTTATTTTTATTTTTTTCTAATTTATATTTTTAGTTGAAGTGACTGATTTTTGTTAGTCATTAAACAGATGATTAGTACCTAATTGGAAAAAAACAGTACTTGAAATTAGTAACCGCTACTACGTCTACCAATCCTTTTAAAAACATTATTTTGCTAGAACATCAAACCTAAGTAGTATTATATATAAGTTGATTCATTTATAATAAAATAGTTTCTTTTTCTTGACCTCTAAATTGCAATATTTTGATAAGTTAGTTAGTTTGATTATTCTTAAATAATATGTAAGTTTAGGTTTTACTACGTAAAATATTATTTATCAGTTTGATCATTTTTGATTGGTATTCAGATTATGGATAGTTTATTAAGTAAAAAAATATTTTTTTCATATTTTTTAAAAGAATCATATTTTTTTTTTGTTTGGTAATTTAGATAACTCTTCTAATAATTTTGGCCATACGATACGATATATTATACTTCTAATCAATATATTGATTTAGTATAGATTATAACATAATATAAATTAATTTGATGTGAGACCTTTGAATATCCATATAGTAAGTAATGTGAAATAATAATTGTCTTTTGATTTTTTTTATTAAAAAATAAAAAATTTCTAAAACAAAAGCTGATGTGGCAAGAAGATAAGATTGATGTGGCAACAAGATAGGGGTTTGAGAAACATGAGTTGGATGACTTAAGAGGTCTCAAAACCTTGTTTTTATTAATATAGATGCTAACAAATCATAATTAACCAACCATTAACGTATACTCATCAAGGATCATGTGTTCGTATCAACCAAACATTTTAAATATATATAATTTTTTTTTATTTCTCTTAAAGGAAGGGAGTGGCATGGAGAAGAAGACAAAACAAAACAAAGAAAGCTACTATAAAAAGAACAAAGCGAATGTAAAAAGAACAACACAGTGATTAGTCGCAACGACTGCTAAAAGAACTTAAAACTGAAATAGTGATTGTTGCTAATTGCCGGTCACTGTCACTATCGCCAACGACCACGAAAAGAACAAGGCCTACAGCAACATTATTGGAGAGTTCTTATTAGAGTTTCTTATATATTATTAAATGATTATATATGAGAAAAAATGAGTTAAAAATATATTTTAATAATAAAATAATAAAATAAGGTAAGAAACCCATTAAAGAGTTTCTTAAATAAGAAATTTTCATAGGATTTCTTAAGGGTTTCTTAAATTTTTTAATAATAAAATAAGTTAAGAAACCATTAAAAGCCCTTGATAATGGTGGTCTACCATCTCCATCCATGAGATGTTTAATTTAGTTTCTAAAGCAATAAAATACTATTATTTTTATAAGAAGTTTATTTTTAGTTTAAATTTTATTTTTAAAGAAGATTTCGTCCAAAAGACACATGTATAATAGGTTTCTTAGATTAGAATTAAGTCTCTTATTATTGTTCTTCTTTAAGAACTCTTAAACCTTCTCTTTCTTACTTTTATAATTTTTTTCTTTTTTTAATGTTAATAAACTCAATTAAAGAGATGCTCGAAGTGATTGGATTTCAGTAGATAGACCAACATTTATAATTGAAATGTTGTTTCCTTTTTTCTTCTTTCCATTTTTAAATATGTATACATTTCGTCTTTATTATTTACTTCTTAAGTTCTCTTATGGAGAAACTTCTATTGAATATCGCTACGTTCTCTTTAATTTATAGTGTTAAAGCAGATTAACCTAACAATATGATGTGACATTACAAAATAGAGAATTATGTTTCTTAATTTTCAAAATAAACTAAACATGGGTTGGACCGTACATGACACTAGTAAAGCCTATAAAACCCTTAAAAACTAGATTATATCTCAATAAACTGGAGTGTTGGGAAAAACAAATAAGATCATGTCCCTCTCGATGGCTCTAATACTTATCTTGATCTTGTGAAAGATACAACTCTTATTAAAACGTGTCCTCACGGAGATTTACATGCAGTTCATATAGATTTCTACACCAAACCGCAAAAGCATGCTGATCTTACCTTGACATAGCCTCACGAGATCAACATGATATTCACATACAGTTGTTATCAACACAAAAATGTGGAGCTAGTGTATATAATGCCCTATAAGGGTTAAGAACATGTGGATCTATCACAAATTGTTTTTTTTAACTGTGGAGATCCCAAATTTTTTTAAGACCTAATCCCACGAGGGTTTGCATATGATGTTGTGTTTTTAATACGGCTAGGTGGCCAAAGTAACTCGAACCCATGAATCTTCCACACCATTGAATTGCTTATCTACCACAAACTGTTATTGATAAAAAAACATGTGACATTGATATGTTTGTATTAATTCTACTTGACGCTTCCTCAAAAATACCACTAGACTACTTATTCCTCTTTGAAATCTTGATGGATTATTTTTTTTTGTGGATCAATAAAGAGTAAGTCATGACATCTAACAAAATTATATGAGACAAATGTGATTTCCAAGGATCGAATTTGGGTAGGGAATAGAGTAGAAATGACACTCAACCACTTGAGCTAAGACATTTCCCATGATTGATTTTTTTATCTTCTAAATTTGTTAAACAACTGTAGGTGGTCATGAGTACGGTAATTTAACTCACCAATCCATTTACATAACATACAAAATAGGTAATAACTAACAAGACAAGACATAAATATTTTTTTCTTTTCTTAGATAGGTTTGTTGGTGAGCCAATCTGAGAAGGCTTGGAGAGTGTTCATGTCTGCTCTATAGTGTTTCTGAGTGAACTCAAGTAACATAGACCATGTGAAGTCAGGGTATTTTCTTGATGTAATGCCCTCCAAAAGCTCTCTTGGTGGCTTCACTACTCTGTCTTCTTTGGGACACAAGAAGAATGCAAGTGATTTCCTCTCGCTCTCACTGTTCACCACCGCTCGATGCAAGCAGCTCCTGTATCTAGCGTTTGATAGAGCCTACAAAATGAGATTATGCCCGGTTTAGTATATGCCATTTGCTCATATGTAACAAAAATGGAGGTTCTCTCTTTAGATACTTACCATGAAAGTGTCGCCGATATTGACCACAAAGGCCTTGGGATTGGGAGGAATTGAGCGCCATTGATTTTCCACAAAGACTTGGAGGCCATTAACATGGTCTTGGTGAAGGATGGTAAGAGAAGTTGGATCACAATGAGGTCCTGTTCCTAATGTAAGATCTGGTTTTTGACATGGAGGGTAATAATTCAGCCTCATTATCGAATCATTTCCTTCGAAAAACTCTCTGAAGTAGTTTCGGTTTATGCCTAAACTTAGCCCCAGAAGCTCCATGATCTTCAATGAGACTGAATTCATTGCTTCACAGTACTCTTGATACACCTTCCTACAATCACAAAACCAATAGTAACATAAGTAACCTAAAGTTCCGGTATAGTTGTTGTACAGAAGAAACCGGTTATTGGTTTTTAAGACGTTTTGTCAAAAACAGAGGAAAGGACAAAAGACATGTTAAATTGTTTGGTTTTTGTTTTCTATCTCTCTGCCTCTCTTTTAGTTTCTTGCTCTCTTTTAACTTTTACCCGAATGGCTCGAATTCATGTCCCAATGCATCACAGAAGTAGTCTTGTACGATTTTTGAGCGGCTTTCCTCATCGTCACAAAACCTGAAAGAAAGGGTCTCCTTCCATGGAAGCTTAGAGGAGAAACGGCCAGTGAAACTACTTGCATAGCCACAACTCTCACCAGGTTTTCTCAGAACTCTCTGTTTCTCAGAGAGATGCATATCGAAGAAACGGGACATATATGTGTGTGCATCTGATATGAGAGCCTCATTGATCCCGTGATTGACAACGAGGAAAAAGCCATGCTTCGTACAAGCCTCAGAGATTAGTGTGGAAGCTTCTAAAGTGGAGGAGCCAGTGAGGAAGTTATTGAGATCGATGAGCAGGAACGTCAAGCTCAGGAACATGGATGGAAGGTTTCTCGTCGTCAGGCCAAATGAATTGGTTTGGGATATTGGGTTGAAGGTTAAGCATTGAAGGGTTAAAGGTCAATGGCGTCTGGCTATCTCCAAGGTCCAAGTGTTTTTCTTCTGGAGATGTTGTTACGCAACTTACGGCCATTTCAGACATTTCTTCAGATTCCTGTTGTTTTCAATATTGATGAAGAAGAACTTAGTAAAGAGTATTCTATGAAAGAAACAAAAAGTTTGAAGATATGAGAATTAGGGGTCGTTTCCGTCTTTTATATAAGCATTAAGCAAGCATTCAAGTCGTATAGTGTTGTCCACTTCTTCTTTTTTAATAAAGTATATACAAGTTAATAATAAACTGCATAAGAAAATAATTCATCAACTATTTTTAAAATGTTAACTGTGTAATGGACGTAAAAACCCTAAAAGTCAATTGGAAAAATGATCCAAAATTTTAAATAATGTTATAAACAGATTAATCATAGAGAAAATGTTCCATAATAACCTTTTTTAAAAATTTTGAATTGTGAAATTACATTTTTTTTCTTTTACCATTTATTGCGAAATATCATTTTCTAGTATAAAAAGAGTATGCAAATGGCTCTTAGCCTAGTGGCAGGCGCTAAGTCCATATAAATGAATGAGCTCATTTGCACAACCAAGGATCGAGTTCCCCCTCCTACATTATGTAAGAATTTAGTTATTGGGCTGGCCAGTTATAACCCAATATAATTTACCGTTGACAAAAAAAAATAAAATAAAAAGACTACGAGAAAATTAATCTACAAAAAATATATTTATCCACTAAAAAACAAGTTAAACACACAATTTCATTATTAATGTCTATTGTAGACAAAATATCTTCATATATGGCTATTATCTTTCTAATTCATTATTAGTGTCTATAATTGACAAATATATTGGTATATCTGTTTATTATATACTTACTTCACTATAAATATCCATATACAGTATAATAAAAAACAACTGTATGCAATGCCTCATTTCAAAATACATTTTTATGAAAAGAGATATTTCACATAAAAAATAAAATAAGTATTTTCCACAATTTAAAACTTAAAAAAGTTATTTTAGAAAAAAACTTTTAGTCATATTGACTTTTTAATAAATTTTCTAACTGCGACATTCTTTACATAAGATTGACGTGATTTAAAACTACAATCAACAAAAAGTAAAAAAAAAAAAATACTCCTTATATCATTTTATACTCAAAAAATTGTTCTACATCCTCTCTCGATTTTTAAACTATACAGTCAACTATGGAAAATAAAAGTTAAGATCATTCGACTCTAAAATTTTTTTACGAAAGAGTATAGTCAGTCAATTAAATTAATGTATCAATCATTTTATATATTTGTATTATTTTATCAAAAAATATTTACAAAAAAGAAATATTTGTTATTTTTAGGGTTCAAAAATTTATACAACAGTAAAGAAATAACTCTTTTAAATACTGTACAATCAATAAATTGTGTGAACATGAGTTACAATCAATAAACTCTTAAGTCTTTTACCGCTTAGCCGAGTAAGACGGGGGAAAATTGAGGTTACAGACAAATCCAAGATTGTCTAATCTGTTTATTGGGAATTGAAGTTTCCAAAAAAAAAATGATAATACTTCTAAAATAGCAATGGATCCTTTTCTGGGGGGTCTGTTTTTATGGTTGGCAGGACAAAAGAGCTTCCCAATGTTCTTTGGTTGTATATGGAGTGTTGGTTCCACAATGCTATTCTGTTTTTGCTTTGCTTCTCTCTTCTCTT
>JAKUCM010005070.1:0-46310 GCA_023374145.1 Lepidium sativum
AGCTCCTTTTCTCCAGAACATACTGTTACGAACCGTAACAACAGATGCTTTAATGTCTGAAACATTCGATGGAAGTGAAATCTCGTGTAATGAGCCTGTGTGTCTTCTAGTAGTGGCTTGAATTGCGTATGAACGAATCAGATTATCCAAATCTCGAATGTTGTTGATACAATGAACCATTGATTGTAGAATAGAGATTATACAGAAGATTAAGACGATGAGACCAAGATTTGTAGAAGATCCCATTGCCGGAGAAAATATTCTAATGAGTTTTGGTGATCTTCATTGAAAGGTTTGATCTTTGGATCAAAGGGTTTGAATAGAATTGTGATCCAGATAGATAAGAATCAAAGTGAAAACATGATTTGAGATTTGGAAACATTATTGAGATTGAGGTTGAGATTAAGGTGATGATGAGGGAATATAATAAAACACATATACACACTCAAAAGAGAGTAAAGGAAATATAATAACAATGAAACAGCTGCATGAAAATGGATTTGATGATATGTTTTGGTTGATTAAAATATAAAGAAACTTAAAAAGACAATACTTAGATATTCAAAGGTGTAAGAAAAAAGTGGAGATAATGTTGGGTTTGAGCTGTATTATCGGTGGATGTTTTTTTTTTAATTTTTCTTTGATTTTTTTTTCAACGGCATACTTTATAAATTTAAAAACCACGGATACAAATTACATAAATCATAAACAAGCGAAACCTTTGAACGACGAATTAGAGCATCCGTTTTATGATTCAAAGAACGCGATATAATCGATAATAAAAAAGCAGAGAAAATATTACCTAACCGCATATACTCCTCTTGATATGGAAGAAACACTAGCCACTCCTCTAGGCGATTAAAAATCTGCAGCACTGTCCCGCAATCTGTCGATATTTCCACCTCCGTGATTTGTAACGCCACTAGAGACTTCATTGCCTATAATACTGCTTCTATCTCAGCATGAAGGGCATAAAAAATTTGTTGAATTCTTTTGGCGTTCATACACTCTCCTCTCATTGAATCTTAAAAGTATAACCAACTCACCGTAGTCGGTATCTTTCTAGGAAGCGTCCATATAACATTTGTAACTTGTGAAGCTAATATTAGCTATGGTGGGAAAAAGACTTACTTTCATCCAAGTGACCATCAAATGGTCATCTGACTTCCTTATTATTATCTTTTATAAAAAATTAAAAGGTTATTGACCAGAAATAAAATAAAATTTTTATTGAGATCTCTGGAGTGGTAAGAGATATATTCAATTACACGTAGCATATTTGATTTTCCAACGTTTAAAATTAAGTTGTAATTATTTTGGATATCAGTTTTTGGTTTTTTTTTTTTTTTTTTCAACATTGGACCACAAATAGCCGATCCATTAGTCAAGTTTTTGCAAATGCAAGCGAGTGACTCGATCCCAGGATATGTAAATGCGCATACTTTTTGTGGACTTAACACCTGTCACTAAGTTAAATGCCACTTACGTTTTTGGTTCATTTAAATATCCAAAATAAAAATTTATTAGTGGAGACACTTTTCATAAAAGTAAGAGAACTTTTGAATTATATAAAAAATAAAATAAAATCTTTTATTGGAGATGATAAAAGGTAATCGACCGGAAAGAAAGTGTCGGCTATTATTCATAAAATGCGGATGACGTAATGATGATGCAATATTTTTGGATTTTACGATTATTTACACATATATAAAATAATACTAGTTCCACTAATGTATTAATTAAGCTAATGTTTTCTTAAATGAAATATTCTATTTTTTAACCTTATTTTTATCTATTATAGAATTTCAATTTTAGTGGATTTGTTATTGATTTCTATTGCCACAATTTTTACTACTTAAAATAAGTTTTTTATTCAACTTATACAAAGTATTATTCTAGTTAGCTTTTGGAAGTTTCATGTGATAAAAGGTTTGCACTATGGGCTATAGTGGGCCCAATTAAAATGGGCTTTAGTAGGCCCATATACAATGAGGCTAAAACAGGCCTTAAACCCCACAAGATACGAGCAGTCTATAAACACCAATGACTTGGATTGCTAAAGATAAGAGAAGCAACCAATCACAGCACGAGAATCATCCACGTGTCACTAACCAGAATCCGTTTAGTAAAAAGAGCTCAAAAAAATCGAGTGGAGAAGAAGAAGACGAGAAGTAGGAAGAAGAAGAAGAGAAGACGAAAAAGTTCTCGGTGTGCTTCGATGGCGATATCAGTAGCAGCTTCGTCCTCCGTGGCAGTTATAGTTCCTCGTGTCCCCGCCGTCTCCACCCGGTGCTCCGCCGTACCTTACCTTCCTCCGCGCTCTTTTGGCCGATCTTCTTTCACTGTTCCTTTGAAGATTGTTTCAGGTGAACCATTTTATTTTCCCCCAATTTTCTCTTTCTGAATTCGATAGAATGTAAGAAATTCTCGAGCAATCGTGTTGAAATTAGAATTCTCCGGCCCGGAATCGAAATGTAACGATGCTCCGGTTCGGTATAGTGGTTAAAATTTAAATCAGCAGCTGAATTAAACCGGTTTATGCTCCTTAAAACACTTTTGAGTTCGATGGAATCTAGGAATTCTCGAGCAATCGTGTTGTGAATTAGAATTCTCCGGCCCGGAATCGAAATTTAACGATTTTCCGGTTCGGTATAGGGGTTGAATTCAAATTAGCAGCTGGATTGAACCGGTTTAGTATATCGGTTTGATTGGTGTATGACTGTATGTTACTGAAACTCTCAAACCTGTCAATGTAAGTGGATGTGGATTGAAATTCAAAAGATTGGATTTTTTGGGTTGAATTGCAGGGAATGGTTTAGAGAAGGTTGAATTGTTGAAGACGAGAGCATCTTCAGAAGATACTTCAACGTCCATTGATACCAACGAACTCATCACAGACTTGAAGGAAAAGGTGAGCCTTAAAGACAGAATTGAGTTGGCTTTGTGTTTTGTTTTGTGTTTTTGAGTGTTGGTTTTTGGTGCAGTGGGATGGTCTTGAGAACAAGTCAACAGTACTTCTATATGGAGGAGGAGCCATTGTTGCTGTTTGGTTATCTTCCATTGTTGTTGGTGCGATCAACTCTGTTCCTCTGGTAAACAAAACAAAAACCCTTTTATGATTAGAGAATCTGCAACTGGTTTTTGAGGTCAAATTATGATTCTGTCTCTTTTTCTTCTGACTGTGAAGCTTCCAAAAGTTATGGAACTTGTTGGTCTTGGGTACACAGGATGGTTTGTTTACAGATACCTTCTCTTCAAGGTAATGAAATTTTTGATTTGAAATGTTGTATCAAAACTTCTCTTCTATGATCTGACATGAATCAAAATGTGGATGATTATGTTGTTTCAGTCAAGCAGAAAGGAATTGGCTGAGGATATTGACTCCTTGAAGAAAAAGATTGCAGGAAGCGAATAGATTCATTGTAATAATATACCAGCTTTCTTTCTCGAGTTTGTCCTGTAATATGAGTTGTTATACAATGTCTTTGTTTCAACATTGTATCTTTTCTATTTGAAACTTTGGTCGTAGATCCATTGGCAACAAAAACCATTATGCATGAGTGAACATACTAGGAAGCTAATACAATCCACATATTTACCAAAAATAATATATAAAAAAATGTAAAAGCTATAAAATAACTAAAAAATGTGACTCTTGCTTTGTAAACAAATTTCCACGTGCAAATGCCTTTTAGCCTAGTGGCAGGCGGTAAGTCTACATCAGGCAGCTCATTTGCATAATCAGGGATCGAGTCTCCCGTCTATATTATGTAGGAATTTGGCTATTGGGTCGGCCATTTGTGGCCCAATATAATTTGCCGTTGACCAAAAAAAACAAATTTCCACGTGGGTGAATGATAGGTGTGCATTTTAGCACATTTTAGAGATATTATATAGCATGTTTTGCATCCATATCCATACTATTATCACCATTTTGGATTTTTTTTAGGTTCATATTGCATACTTTACTTCTTGCATAGCATACATGTGCATATGCAATGATCTTAGATACTTTAAGAGCATAATTTGGAGGATTCTGAACATTGTAAAGATGTATGGATATAACATTTGAGTTGAAACCGGAAAACACAAGTTTTTATAACACTCCATCAAGGCACATGGCACATGTATGAAATTAAAAAAATATAAAATCTTTTCAATATATAAAAAAATTTGAAATATATTTGAAAAATAATTTTGTGAATGATATAACCCAAAAATTTATCAAAAATGTATATAGAAACAAACAAAAATATAAAATCGATAAATAATCGTAAATAAAATAAATATAAGGTAAAAAATTTGAATAAAAAAACAAAAAAAATGTAAAATCTACTTAATTTCAAAAATAAATTAATAAGTGGATGAAAATTGATTTTGTTAAGGGTATAACTTACACATTTATCAACTAAGTTGAAAAACCAAAAGATTATAAAATCTATAAAGTATCAAAAATAAAATTAAAAATGGATGAAAATGATTTTATGAAGGTTATAACCTATATATCTACCAAAATGAATATACAAAAAAGAAAAGATAATATCGACAAAATATAAAAAATAAGCTAAAAGTTAAGTGAAATAATTTTGTAAATGTTAGAACCGACATATCATAACAAAAATGTAAAAAATCTCTAAATAAAAAAAAGGCCCACTACACTTTTCTTTTCTTGGGCTTGGTTCATATTTGAGGCCTAATCTTTATGATTTTCAACTTTTATAAAATAGGCTAGACTTATATTTTGGGTCCAGTCATTAAAAATTTAACTGGAGCGTCATTAAACAGTATCAACAATTGTCAAATAGTTTGGAGTTGTAAGAAAAATTCAGAGCCAGAAATGAATGATGAACAAAATCCCCATTACAATCGATAGTAATTATAGAGAGGAGAAAGAAAATAAACAAAAACCTTAAATTTTTAAAAAGAAACATGGAAGAATAAGAATGATTCAGAAGTATCACAGCGAAACCAGAGAAAAAGAGGTTCCACTAAGTAAAACTATAAAAAGTAAAAACAAAATCGATACAAAGCCTTATTGCTCTCGTGAATCATTTGCCACTATCTTGTGTGGGATTCTCAGTCTCCATTGGTTCGTCGGCTGGTGACTGCTCTGGCTCACTCTTGGTTTCATCTCCTCCCTTGGCCTGTGGTGCCTCTGCTTTAGCCGTCGGCTTTGGCTTGGTCATTATTGGCTTGCAAAAACTGCAAAACACCCAGAGCTGGTTCACACTCTTACATCATGTAGCAGCCATTACTATCAGGAGAACAAACAAATGTAAACTTACTTATCAAGTGCCTTGGCCTTGCTTGAAACGTCAGCTGACAATAAAGCAGGCGTGGCATACTTGGGAAGCATATCTTGCTGCTGCTTCTTCTCTCGCAGCCATGCTTCTGCTTCCACACACTCGTTCAAAACCTACCACAACAAAACACACATTAACAAACTCTACTCATGCCTGCAAATTTCATAGTTCTGCTTTCTAGATGAGCAGATGATTACCTTTTGCTTTTCTGCAATTTCAATGTGATCAAACTTGGGATCACTGGACACAGCTGCCTCTCTGTAGCTGTTAATACAGTAACCAAGCTGATCAATGACTGTCCCTCTCTCCAATGACTCCTTGTAACGCTCTTCGACAGGATCGCCCACCTGCAAAACGTCAATCCCCAACATCAATTATTTAACAAGATATTCAAAATTCGTTCTTTTAACGAATTAAGTGTTATCACATGCAATTACCTTCTTGAGCTCTTCGAGCTTTGCAACATAAACACCTTTAGTCTCATCTTCCCCGTCTTCATACAACCAATCCTCCATTTCCTGTAGCTCCGCCAAGAATGCTTCCCTCTCTGAATCAGTGATGAATTCATGGTATTTGTCACTCAGCTGAAAACATAACAAAGTCAGCGCCAAATTCTCAGAACCATATAGATGTAGACATATATTCCCAATGAAAAATGATGATTAAAAGGGTTCTCACTTTGTTTCGCATATCATAAACATAGGACTCAACAGCATTCTTTCTGTCCTTGGTCTCCTCCATAACTCTGTCTTGCAAAGCCATCTCAAATTCCTTCTCCACTGCCTTTTCGACCTCCAGAGTTTTCAAGGCACCGTAGACTAATTCTGACAGAGGTATATGTGTTTTCTTCACCTTCTTCTTTGGGGCCTCAACCTGCACATCCCATAGTAAATATACACATTAATTCGAAGTTCACTAGCACATAAATATAGTAAGCAATATCATCAGTTCAGTAGAGACACTAGCCTTTGGATCAGTTTCCATTTGAACCGGCTTATCAGTAGACTCAGGAACACCATTGTCAGTACCAGCTGCATCACGTGTTTCCTTGGCGTCCTGCATGTTCACGTCAGAGTCACCAGAAGCAACCTCAGCAGACGCCTTGTCAGTGTCCATCTTATTGTTTTCCTCCAATTGTTCTTTCGAGACCGGAACTTCAGTTTCTTCCTCTTCCAAAAGCTGCATTGAGAGGAAAAAGTAGACTTAAATGATCCCCAAGTTTGTAAGGAAAAGTACGGCTCCGAATGATCAAGGTATTAGAGACATTCAGCCTTTTGATAGCTCATTACCCAAACCATGTGCATTTGAATGATCATAATGGTTATAATTTTAGAACATAAACTTACAATTGCTGATTCAACTGAGACAATTCCATGCAGGTTCAATCTCACTTTCACTTTAAGCTTTGCCCTCTCGCCTTTAGATGACTGGAAGGGACCAATCTACAAAAAAGAGATCAACCATGAAGACCAAGAATGGTAGTCTAACGTAGTTATGATATTGGGGAAAGATCAAACCGTGTATGTGCTGATTTTCGGAGGTGCTTGCAGCTCATTTACATCACTGTACTGCACATCAACAGAGAATGTTCCAGAGCGATAAAACGTTAGAGCCTTGACACTAGGAATGGGATTTCCTTTGGGAAAAACAATAGTGCTCTGTTGATTCTCGGCTCCTCCATTTTGGGCATCAGAAGCTGCTCCTTTCCAGGCCAACGATATCGAGAAAGGGAAGCTCTCATGAACCTGAAGAGAATAAATATAATTATAATATGAATTGTCAGATAACATGGAGTACAACAGTTCTCAAATTGTTTACAAGTAGACGAGACAAAGGTCATTTACTTAAGCAAAGTATGTACACATCACCTGGAATTCACGAACTTTAAATGTCGGACTGAGAATGGCACACTGCAAGGCACATCCCCTGGACACACACTCACTTGCATTCATTGTACGCCTAGGCTCCTTGCCAAAAAACTCAGTTAGGATCTTTATAATAGCAGGGACACGTGAAGCAGAACCAACAACCTCGACCATATGTACATCTTCAACACTGAGGCCTGCATCAGCCAGAGCTTTCTCTAGAGGCCTCTTAACCCGCTCCAAAATTGGGATGCTGATCTCTTCAAACTCTTCCCTGTTGATGACACCCCTAACATCTTTCTCATCCATCAAACACTCGATGTTCAATGGTGCCACAGGATTTGCGCTTAGAACCTTTTTAAGTTTCTCGCAGCCAGCACGTAGCCTGAGACAAGCCTTAGCATTCTGGGAGACGTCAATCTTGTACTCCTCCTTGAACTTAGCAGCAAAATGATGGAAAAGAGCTTCGTCAAAGTCCCTTCCGCCCAGTGAGCGATCAAAAGCATGAGACAGTACTTTGAGCTGTCCTTTCTTGAAACCTGCAATGCAGACTTGCATGCTTGCATGGCCAATGTCAATGAATGCGACATTGAGATACTCATTTTCTGGCAAATCTGTTTTATAGATTCCATATGCCAAAGCTGTTGCTGTTGTCTCGTGGATCAGGTGCAATGGATGCAAGCCTGCAATTGTGGCAGCATCTAGAACAGCCCTACGCTGGAGGTCGGTGAAATAAACAGGAATACCAATACAACAGTCCACCACTGCTGTACTCAAATTCTTCTCAGCAATACCTTTCAAGTTAGACAACATCATTCCCATGACTTGAGTAGGGGTAAAGGATCTCATTTCTCCCAAATAACTAGCACAGATCAAAGGATACCCATCAGGCCCTTCAGTGACAGAATAGGGGAGAGATTTGATATCCCTTTGTAGCTCAGGATCGGAAAATTGGCGACCAATCAGGCGCTTGATTTGGGATATAGAATTCTTAGGGTTCATCATGGTAGAGGCAGCTCCAGCAGTCCCGATGAAGCGCTGCTTATCGCCGAAGCACACGATAGAGGGAGTCTCACGATTTGACTCATCATTAAGCACAACATCGATACCTCTTTGCCTTGCAACAGCAACAAGGCAATTCTCATTTCCAAAATCAAACCCAACTACACTCATTATCACGCTTTGTTTTCTTCAATACTAGAGCCTCCGAGGTATTCGAAAGCAACCCTTTAAGTCACTAAGACAAAAAAACATAAGATCCGATTACAATTATGAAATAGCCTCAACAACAGACTCTTCAGTTCAAAATATCAGAGTAAACTCAGGTGAAGTAAATCTTAAACCATCTTACTTGACCTAAAATCAAAAGCAACATATTTAGTAGACCTAATGGGAGAAGCAGAATGCAAAAGAAGCTATAATATTTCTCGGATACTAGTCAAACAGCGAAATCACAGAGTCCACTTCAATTAGGAGTAGAGAAACATCAAGCCTAATCTGGGTGAGTAGAGAAACATCGAGCCTAATCTGGAGCAACCCTAATAATCACATCTACGAAAACAAAGAAGGATCTTTAGATCTAGATTAGCTACACATAGAGAATCGGGAACAAACCCTGATCGCGAGAGGGGTTTGCGTCCAAATCTGGGTGAGTGAGTTATCGTCCAAGCGAGAGAGAGAGAGGCTAAAGCAATAAAGAGCAGTAGGAATCAGACGCGATGAATTAAATGGGTCGTATGGGCCTGATAGTGAAGGCCCATCATTAAATGGGCTTTATAAGGGTTTATTGTATCGTAAGTAAATGGGCCTTTTATATTTAGATTACTTGCTTTAAAATAAACGGACCTGAGATCTTTCAAGATAGGCCCACTAACAAGTTTTAGTTCGAGAAGGAAAAGGTTAAAAGGCATTTGATAGGAAAAGGTTACTAGTAGAATATATAATTTTTGTTTAGTATTAATCTATTATGTTCATATTTGCAATATAATCCTATATATTGTAAATGACATTTAGTCTAGTGGTAGGTGGTAAGTTCATTAAAATCATACGTTACTAATACATCTAGAGATTGAATTCGCTGCATGCATTATGTAAAAACTTGACTAATGAAAGCTAATTATGGCTCAATATTAACAATAAAAGATATTTTACATATTGTTGATAAATAAAAATAATAATACAACAAAACATTTATATGAATATGAATCCAAAAGAAATATCATATTTCATGAACAAAACATATTATTAAGGACACATATTTTCTTATGTTTGTATAGTATACATTATTACTTTATAAATATAGATACATGTTGTTTGATTTTTAATAATTACTCGTTAATTAAAATTTAATATTTAAAAATATTGTATACAAATTTGTATAAACATTTGATATTATTATAATAGAAAAAATCTTATCTTAAAAACAATATCTTGGCAGAATTCAGTTTTCTATATAATTAGCATTTTATTTTTCTTTTTCTTTTTGATAAAATACAATTATCGTTACTAACAATGATTTGCTATACATGAACTATAGAAGCTCCATTACAACAATTTCTTCTGCAATTCAAACATCATTACTTTTACAAATGATTAATATCAACAGAAAAAAAAAAAAAAAAAGAAGAAATTGATTTTACAATACTATAAGCATTTGTTGTTATATGTTTTTGTTTTATCTCACATGCATGCCATTAATAGAATAGTTGTGAAATACTTATATATCATATATTCCAGTTTAATAAATTTCAATAAGCATGGTATAAAATTTCGATCATCTATATTTGGTAATTTATAAAAGTTTTAGTTTACATTCTTATATACTTATTCTATTCTTTTTTTGGATAAAATCTTATATAACTTTTTTGAGCCTATCCAATGGTATGTTTAGAAAATATATATTAATTTTCAATACAATGTTATACACAATAATTTTTAGTCGAAACAAGTTCGTTATTAACTAGTATAAAATTAACTAAACATAAAGCAAAACTGTTAAGATTATCTAAACATATTTTTTGTAGTGAGTTAGCATGAATACTTTTATATCAGTTTTATCTGTTTTGAAATTGTTAAATTTTAAATATTGTTTTTAAAAAAAAAATAAGAAGCATGAAATTAATGAATTTTTAATTCTAAGATGATACTAAATGGCAAATGGCTCTTAGTTTAGTGGGAGGCGGTAAGTCCACATAAGGCAGCTCATTTGCACAATCAGGGATCGAGTCTCCCGCCTAAATTACGTAGAAATTTGGTTATTGGGCCAGGCAGTTGTGGCCCAACATAATTTGCCGTTGACAAAAAAAAATGATACTAAATGTTTTCATCGTTTAAATACTTCATTGGTGTAAGATGTTTTTAATGTTGACATTTTTCAAGATGTTGAACATTTTTGGCACATTACTTTTTGTAATTACTATTCTAACCTTATTATTATTAGTTGTTAGAAAATTATTTTCACTTGTTAAATTAGTATGATAAACTTATAAATAAATTAGTATACAATATTGCAAACACATACTACCAAACTATTTTATACTTAGATTTTTTATAGTATAATTTTTATCTTCAAAATTGATAATCTCGATTCCAAGAAAATAATCAAAAGAATTAATGTTAGAAGCAAACGACTTCTTCATATTCACATTTATAATGACAAATTAAACAGATCAAGAAGGAAATTTATGATAAAATTTCAATTTCTAATAAGCAAACCTGACTTGGAAAAAATCAATTAGCGCTCCAACTATGAACTCATTATTATTTGATCAATAGGTTTTTTTGTTGGACACAATTTTGTGTTTTAAGAAAAGGCAATTAGCACTTAAATAATCAAAAACAAAGGATCAAATATTAAACAGATAAATTAACAAAAATAAAACAAAAATTAGAGAGAGAGGTTGTCTTCATAAGGTAAGAAGATGTTGGAGACAAAGTCTTGAAATCTAGAAGAGTAAATCTTAGGATGGACGGTGGAGATTGCATTTGAGTTATGTTGGATTAATTTGTAACAATGTTCTATACGTTTCTTCATACCATAGTTTTGAAATGTGTCTACGATTCCTAAGTACAAAACCACATCGTACCATTCTTCTTCTTGTGTCTCTTTCTTTACTCGTCGAGCTCTTGCCGGAATTTTCATTCCAAAATTAGTACTTGAACTGCAACAATTCAAAATCATATTCTTTTATTATGAATTCAAATTCTCCAAAAATTTTATGTTAGAATGTGATAAAGGAAATCGTAATTGATATTGAATTTTAAGTTCATAATTTCTAATACGATATCAGAATCTAAGGTTGGTATAATAGAAATGTATCTTTGTGGTACTTTGGATATGATGAGATCTTAAAAGATTATATTAAAATGTGATAATCCAATATTTTAGATTCATTGATCACTCTATTTATAGCTAATTAATTAGTTTAAAATTGAAACCTGTAATTATTTCTATTACCTTTTGAGAAAGAGTTCATTGAGTGTTGCTACTAATTTGTTTTCTTTGTTTATCTGAATTGTTTCTGAACATGTACTACTATTACTTGTCTCTGATTGTGAAGTCATTGACTTTTCACTTTTGATGGAATCTGTTAAGAATCAAAGAATTGAGTTTAAGTACTTTGACTAGACCAAAATGTGTGTATATATACATAAGACTTTACCTCCATCAGAGCATAAATTCATTGTTACAGAAGATGTACGAAGAGAATTGGATGTTGTTATCATCGATTTTGTGCTAGCACTTTTTAACGAGCCTGCCAAATTTGAGCTATATAAAAGATATGTATCTTTACTATATTGTAGTCTTGAGCTACGTAAGATTAAAAGAGATATAGAAGAATGTTGGTACATGGAGGTGTGAAGCTACCATAAACCGGGTTTAATCCATTAAGTGAACCTGTTAAGAAAGGTTGTGATTATCAGATAAATAGACTAATTACATAACTAATAAGAAGAAGGAAACATTGAATGAAGAAATGATAAAGTGGTTCAACGTTATGGAACATTTTTCACTGGAGTTCAACTCAGAATAGTCGTGTAACTCAGTATATTATAATTTAGGATTAAGTTATGAATCACGTCTTATCGATTGAATTAGCAAATAGGGAAATGATGAAGTGGTTAAACGTATATCACATCGATTGTTAAAAAGGAAAACATAAAATATATTTTACCTTGACATGATTCTTCTTTTGATTGTAAAGCGATCAATAAGCTATAATCCATAATACCTTCTTGTTCCAAAAGCTCACAATCAAGTTTTGTTTGCCTGTAAAATAACATATGACCCTTTTGTTTAAGCATTGTTTTTGGTGAGACTATAATTATGATTGTAAGAGAAATAAAAGGATTACTTAATGATGCGTTGTCTTGCCAAAGGATCAACATAGAAACAGAAATCGAGATCAATATCCTTCAATACAGTTGTGTTTCTAATTTCAATGTATTTGTTAGTTCGACCTTTATGAGAACCTTTAAGATCATAAAGCTTGTTCATAAAGATGGTTGAATGTAGCATGTTTGACATCACAGCAAAATATGTCTGTATATATGAGAAAAACATAATAAGTAACTCTTAATTAAAACATAAATATCATTAGATTTCATTCATATATAATCGAAATTCTTTACCTTAACACCTCCAAGAGGCTTCACAGAATGAGCACCATAAATTCTTGAGAATAGTGATGATCTATGATTGTAAAGATGTCCGTAGTAACCAGGAAGCATATTAAATATCACCTACAAATTCACAAAAAAAAATCAATGAAAAGACCCTTAAGGTCACTAATGCAAATATAAGAAAGTGATGTTTATCGAGATTTCTGACTGAAAAATCTATATTGTCGAAAATCCGTAAAAAACATTTGACACTCAAGTCCGTTGTTATGTTCACAAAGGTTTTCTAAATGAAAGGACAATCTACAAAAAAACCATTTAAATCATACAGAAATCTCGTCGGAAATGATGTCCGTCGAGGTTTTCTGATAGGGAAATTTGTAGTCGAAAATTTGTAAACAATTTTTGACGAAAGAGAATCATTGAGAATATATCGTAATTTTTTTATGGATTCTCGACTCTATATAGTTTGGTTGTGAATAATTTATGAAATTTAACACCCAAAAAATGTAAAAAATGCACAATTTTGAGTACCTTAATTTCAGATTTTCGAAGAATCTTGATAACAAAGCGATCATCATTAGAAATATGAAACACATTTCCAGTTTTGCCTGAAGAAAGCTTCTTAAGAGTCTCATCATTGCAAATGGAATGCATGTAATCATCACGATCAATATTTTGAAGCTCTTGTATCATTCTACAAGAAACAAAAAATATAATTAAAAAAAAACATATGAAAATGAATTCTTTGTTACCTTAATTTGGATTTATTTACCTGAACCCAAATGGACAATAATCCTTCCAATCAAACTCAGTAATTGTCCCAACTGGTAAGTTTTTAATGTGTTTTGAAGAATATCGAACTCGATTTTCCTCTCTGTCTTTTACATTCTTGACTGATATCTCTCTCGTAAATGTTGCCATAATTTAGCAACACAAAATCATGAGCTTAAGAAACCTTAAAATATAGATATAATTCTTGTAAGAAGAAGATCCTTTTACCTGTTTATAAGAGCAAGAATTTGTTATGAGGAAGAAGATGAAGAAGGCTGAGAGAAAATAAGATTTTTATACAAAACATGATTTTGTTTTTTCTGGTAATGTGAATCGTTGGTTTTATGTCTAGCTGTATATTTAAATAACTGAATTAACGAATTCCCGCGTTTCTTTTCACTTTTTGTTTTTTTTTTGTTTTTTTAGGTCACATTTTTTTTTTCATATATTGTTTCCTTTATTATTTACAATTTACGACAAATATATTATTTACAATTTTTGGTTTTCATATATTATTTATGATATAAGAAAAAATTAATAATGGGCAAAAAAGTGATGATGTATTTTCTTTTCTTAAAGTGATTTTTTAAATGTGAAACTCCAAAAGTTGAAGGCAGTTCTGTGGGCGATGCAGACACTTACGAAGCTTCAGATAAAGGAAGTGGAGTTATCATCATATTGCGAGGCTGTGTATCTTATCTTACACTCCCCAGAGGAGTGGCCGGCGTTTCTGGAGTATCGGGAGGAGTCAGGCGTCTTCTGAATAGGTTTTCTTCATTTTTTATATCCATTATTCTCAGAGCCTTAAATTATAATGCAGACGCCCTTGCTAAGACGTGTTGTGTGTCTGTTTTATAATTCGGGGTGGATGGGATGATTAGTGTGTATGCGTTGCCGTTGTAAAAAAAAAAAAAATGTGAAACTCCAAAAAAAATGAATTTTTATGTTTTTTTAGCAAAAACTATAGAATCTGTTAAGATTCCTAACCGTCAAAACTACTTAAACGACGACGTATAGCAAGGGAGATCTTAACCGTTGATAGAGATACACGTGGCTAAATCTGTGGTGTGGAAACCAAAGGAAATCTGAACCGTGGAAATCAGATAAACAAATCTCAGCCGTCCATCATTTCTCTTCCAGGTAAAACACTCGACGATTTCATCAAGAAACAACACATCAATCCTCCACCGTCCGATGACGCTCGCACGTGATTCTTTCCCGCCAAATTTCGAACTGAATTCGAGTCTCTCAGAGGAGAAGGCATCGGAGAAGACGCACTAGAGTCCGTACCGTCGTCGGAGAAATTTACCGATCCAGAAATCGAATTCTCTTTCGAACTATAAACGTCATCAGCTAAACAACTCTCCAACGAGCTAACCGCAGATTTCGATTTCCTCATTCTTCGACTCCGACGATTCTCGTTAACAGATTTGAAGAAATCAGCCGGAAGTTCAGAAGCATCAATCACCATAACCGCAATGTTAAGAACTCCGAGGAACTTTCGAGAAGGACGACGGATCTGAAGCGCGACGAGAGAAGGAACTTTCACGGCGGCGGTTGGGAGGAAGTTACTCACGAGGAAGCGTACAGTTCCGATGAGATGATCCCGGAGATAACCAACAGCATAGATCTCGATAGAAACACCAGAAGTTTCGCTAGAGACAAAATCTGGAGATACCTGGAAAACGAATTTGTCGTTCCAAATCGGATTTTCTGCACCGATTCGATCAATTCGAGTTCGGAGCTTGTTGGACGAATCAACCCAAACAGATGCGTAGGTCTGCAATCGCCGGAGCTGACCTGACGGTTCTTTAAGTCCTTGCGCCGAGATCAGATTGATCTCGAGAACATGAGTCTCCTCCATGAAAGCTCACCGTCTGAGAGTTAAACCAAAGAGAGACGAGAGAGAGAGAGTGTGAATGATTAATACTTGAGACCTTTTATACAGTAATCTTTACCAAAGAGAGAAAAAATGAATGAAACAAATCTTATAGCCTAGCAAAAAAAAAAATGCACAATGTTGTTTTAATCAGTTTTTTTTTACGAGTCTACGTTTTACAAAGTCGTGTTTTCTGTAACAGTTTCATTCTCTGGTGGTGGTTTTACATATTTTCCGATTACTTTCTGGCGACCATTTCGACTTCTCATTCTAGTTAGTTTGTCTCGACTTCGTTTCTTCTTTTCTTCTTTCTCTACATTCTTTCTTTGCTTCTCTTTTTCTAATGTACCACGCCACACGATCTCACCTGTCCAAGGCCATAGCCAATGACCGGGACGACGGTCTGAGTCTGCTTCTTCTGCAAGATCCTCGTCCATTGTCTTAAGAGTTGTGTATTCGAACCACTTAACCCACATTTGCCCTCGCCGGTTCCTCTGTTTGTGTTGCTCCTGCATCAAACCAGTCCCAGGATCTATGTAGACAATGCGTCTCGCACTGTGGTAAGCCCATACGTTCACCAGAAGCTCTAGTAACCTCGAATAGCAATGCTTGTCCTGTGAGAAATTAACACATTAGTCAAATACAAACCAACCTGGAATGATCTGGATTTGATCTCAAAATCCCATTTGAGCTTTGGCAGAAGAAGGAATGAGTTTATTACTTTGGTTAAACTCAAATAGCAACGGTTTGTTCGATGATGCTCTTCATATATTTGTGCATCCAGTGAATCCACGAACATCCTACAATCAATATAGAACTCTCTAAGTACTTTTTTTTCCAAAGAAAATTACTGGGTAATATTAAGTACTCTCAAATTCTAAATACTATTCTTTTCGAAAGAGACTCTCAAAGTGTGATAATTAATGGGGTAATATCAAGCAAGTACCTGGAGAACATGACAAACTCTAAGAAGGATCTTGTTGGCATTGCCCAGCTCTGCATCACAGACCATGTATCCCCGTTCTCAGGCATTGGTGGCAGTGAGTCCAAATCCTTGATACTGTACATTTTCTTCAAAGTTTCATTGACAGCAAACCTTTGCCAAGCCCAAAAGTTGGAAAAGGTCAGATGATTGAGAAATGTCTCAAACATGGTTGTAGAAACCTTCATATTGAATATCTGCATTGGTTTACCTGCAATTCCCAGCATTTATGGCATCACAGAACGACCAAAAGGGTTTCTGAAGAGGATTCCTTGGATCTTTGTCCATGCGAACCCAAAAATATAAGGCATCTCCGTGTCTTCGTGTTTGTATAGCATTAAGTAATGCGTTCTCAGCAATTTTAGATAAAGATTCCTGTTTTAAGGTCCCAAATTACAACACAAGTAATATTTGTACTGGATATAGAATTCTATTACAGAAAGGATGAAGGATTTTATATGCAAAAGAAGAGGAGATGTGTACCTTCCTGGCAGTCGCTCTCCAGGACTGAAACCCAATCCACGAATTCTTGTGTAACCGATCAATCTTGTTTGCAATTGCAAAAAATGCTCCAAAGTCACCAAGGGCATCGCGATAGTACGGATGGTTGAAAAGCGAAAGACGTGAAGATGCATCAATGTCATCCATCCTTGGTCTCCGTCCTTTAACCGACTGCAATATGATGCATTCACATCAGTTGAAAGCAATGACCATCTTACAGACCAGCTTATGGTTGCAAAAACAATATATTATGGCAACTCACCAGTCCAACCCCACGATAGAGGGGATATTGATGTAGAAACGGCCAGGTTCCTTCACCAAAGTACGGTTCATATATGCACAAAGGTTGACCAGTTCTGAGTAGCTCCCCTTCATCCCTCTCATGTAGATCATTCTTACTTCGGTCTGCCCTTTTGGCACTTTTGTATACTTCCTCCCACGTCCCATGATACTGCAAGGTTCTGCCTTTCAGCTGCACAATAACACAAAACCAATGTAATAGGGACGTAGGAAATGGAGATGAGAACATCATT
Organism: Lepidium sativum; assembly: GCA_023374145.1. Classification (NCBI taxonomy): domain Eukaryota; kingdom Viridiplantae; phylum Streptophyta; class Magnoliopsida; order Brassicales; family Brassicaceae; genus Lepidium; species Lepidium sativum. The sequence continues at coordinate 17,457 of JAKUCM010005070.1, forward strand.
TCAGGAACCCGTATCTGAAGCTTACCTCTTCCTCTTCTCGTCTTTTTCTACTATTCATCATTTGAAGATATCTCTCTTCTTCCCAAATTTCATACATGAACGAATCATCGTTAACAGCTCCAAATTTCATAGCTTCTCCTGCGGTATGATTCCAACGCCCCTCAACCTTGGCTAAAAATTCATAACTTCGTGCTGTTATATTAGTTGGCGATGTGTATAAAGCTTCAAATAGGTACCAACTCCACTCTTCTCTCAGTTTTAAAGAAGCATTTTGTACATCCTTAGGTGCAGCAACTTCCGAAGAAAACGTGAGAATTTTTTCTAGTAGAGCCGCATAACCTTCTATGGTTTCCCGAGCCATCATATTTTTAACAGATGTTTTCCCCATCAAGGCGATTTGTTGGGCCAGCGAAGATATTTTCCCTTCTTTTATCACTTCAAGCACAACCTGCGATAGAACCTTAAGATCTTTCTTGGGGAAAAGGTATCCAGTAACCCTGTCGTCAACCTATATAATATGCCAATAAAGTCACTAAGCAGCCAAATGGACAGAGGATATGCCACAACACATTTCCATCAAGAAGACGAGCAAAGGAAGAAACAGCATACATGTTTTCTAATACTAAGGAGGTCTGGTGCAACTATAGGTTTCCCCAAGGACATCGCCTTCATCAAAATTTCTGGAAAAGACTGCTCCTCAAGAAATGATCCGTATATAACAACATCAGAATTTTCAAGTATCTTATCAACATTCCCCGCAACGCTTACATGCTTGACAGTATCTTTTGGAAATGTCAAGTTCTGAGAAATTGCCTAAATAATTTTAAAAAAAATCCAAGGAACAAGGTCAGTCATTTTGGAATCTTTTTATTTGGTGAAACAAACCAATTCACCAATAGCAAAGCAGAACTTGTTATACCTCAATAGCTATGCTGTAGTTGGAAGCTGACTCTCCACCTAAAACTATGATCTTGAGATGGGAATTATAACTTTCATGGTCATAGTCTGAAAATAATGGACGTAGAGCTTGCAGAAGCAGGGCATGTTCCAGCCATTGACCCTTGTACAAGAACTGACTTCCCACAATGGAAATGACCACATCATCTTTCTGTGGAAACTCCTGATTCTTTGTTTTCCATACTACTTCGGGAGATCCAGGAATCACATAAAAGTTGCCAGCATCAAACTCCGAATAGAGAATCTGCATGGAGCAAAAGATGAAACAAGATAATTATATAACTTATCTATTTTAAAGCAAAATATTTTTTATGTGGTTTTAATAAAAAATATTACCGGAAGGAGATAGTTATGGAAGACTACAACTGATGCTCGGCTGAAAATATTTTTCCAATCCATGAGGAGTTCAGTCTGTCCTGTTGAGTTGTATTGTCTAGACCGCACAGCGAGAGTTTCTTCATTGATAACCCAAACAAGAGGCAATGATTTGAAAGGTTCTTGCATGAGGCTGTCAGAAAATATAAATAGTTTAGACTATCAAGAACTGGGGAAAAAATCTACATAGCTAACAAATATATTTTTACTTCGAAAAGCTTACCTAGTAAACATACTCCTAGCTCGTAGAGAGTTTACAACTATGCCATCATAACTTGAAAATAAGAACAGACGAATATAACAATGATCAGAAAATAATCGCATTGACCAAGTCAAGTCAACTAAATTGGCACTATAATCATTAAAGAAAAGAACTCATAATGCATTGGATCATTTTCAGATCCGCATTATCAAATGATTATTTCCCAGGTCAGAATTAATCAAGAGAAGCTTCACTAGTTCCCCTACGATTTTCAAGCAACGCAAAAAGCACAAGAAAGGTGGTACATACGACAGCCAATCGATAACACAACTTGATGCATGGTTAGTCCTGACAATTGTGACTACAACTCCCATTTTCTGCCAAATACCATTCACTGGACCGTCTTCAAGTGAGTAAACCTACCAGGACAAGTTTGAGGTTCGTGTTATCATACATCACATAACTGGGAAACAAAAGCGCAACAAGAAACTCACAAAGAAGCAACAAATCTATACCTCAATTGCATAGCCAATCTCTTGCAGTGCCTTGGAGACAGACACCATTAACACCTGCTCAGGATCAGGTAACAAATCGGCAAACACCTAAAAAAGAACAAACCACGATGTAGTCATCAGATCTCAAGAAGACCAGCTACAATACAAAAGAAGAATTCATTTTCTAATAATAAGTAATACAGACCAGAGCCAACTTCGGCTTTCTGAATCCAAAACGCTGCATAGTTGTATTGAGAGAAGATGATGTGAAATTGAAACCAATACTTTCTCTCTGGAATTTCGTCAGAAGCTTGGTGGGCTGCAATGTAACATCTTCACCAAAATCAAAAAACCCTTTCTCCTTAAAAACAACCAAATCAGGTGGCAAAATCTCCTTAGTAACCCATGGTTGATCCGCTTTATCAATCACCAAACCAGGCAAAAACAACTGAAACATCCCAACAAAGAAGAAGAACACAACGATAGTGCAAATCCATTGGAGATCATCAAGCCTCTTAAATACTAAGAATCTAGAAAGCCTCGATCTATGTCTCTGCAAGAAAGGATGTAATTGTCTTCCAACTCTCCCAACGTTCTCTCTCTTCGCCGGAACTCCAGATTCCAGAGAACCCATAGTTATACTAATTTCTTACATGCAGCTCCGACGAGAAAATGCAACCTAACACAAAGCTAGAAACTCAATCCCCAACTAAAATTCCAATCTATAATCCAGTAGATTCGATAAATCTCAAAACGCATCCAACACAAAATCCGAGAAATCTGAACTAAAATCTCTCGCAAAATCACTCAAAATCGAGTCAATAGAGAGAAAAGGATCACTCGAAGAGCGTGTGGTTATTCAGTAGAACAATCAGTACAGATGCGTAGATTCTTGTGAGCTTAGTTAAAGCAAACGAAGGAAAGAGAAAAAGAGAAAGAAACACTTTCTTCGCGTCAATGGCAGAATCAACGAAGAAGAAGAAGAAGAAACAAATTTTACAAATCAGATTTTCGCTTACAAAGCTTGCGGATTCAAAGGGAGCAAGAATCTCTGCTTCTCTGTCTCTCTTCTTATTTCACCTTTTTATTTTATTTTTCAAAATTATATATTATTATATATTTTATTTCACCTTGTAGACCTGTCCCGGAAGATTACCGACCGCTATTCGGGTTTATGTTGGTTATGCTTCCCAAATTCAGTGGATGGAGAACAAGAAGGATCTAAAGGCGTTTCAAGATGTCTATTAGCTACACATGCGGAGGTGGAAGCAGTCTTATGGGCGATGGAATCCTTGGTAATCCGTCAGATGCTAGAGGTGGAGCTATCGACTGACTGTGAGACAGCGGTGAGGATCCTGGATCAACCGGAAGATTGGCCTGTTTTCATTCCATACCAAGAGAAGTTCGTGAGTCTTCGCTCTTTGTTTTTGATTTTCTCTTTGTTAGTTATTCCGAAGTCACTTAATCATAAAGCGGATTCTTTGGCCCGCCGGGCAAGAAAATTCTGTTTTCATCGGTGACATTTTGCGTTGCCTTTATGATTTTGTTTCTTATTATATCATTGTCAAAAAAAAATATGGGATTGTAAACAGTTTTTGCACCATATATAATATTGCTGTTGACAAAAAAAAATTGTAAATGGATCATAGCCTAATGGCCGGTGGTAAGTTAATTTAAGACAGTTCATTTGCACAATTAGTGATCAAGTCCCGCTTATATTAGGTAGGAATTTGGCTATTGCACTTGTCAATTGTGGCCCACAAAAAAATATGAAATTTAATTTTATTTAATACACTCAACTAAGATGAAAAATAACAAAATAATATCTTCTTATGTTACACGCATAAATTTAATTTATCGAGTTAAAATAGAAACCATTAATTATTGAAAAAGAATAAGATATGACTAGATTCAGATGCATAAATCAACAAATAAATATTAGCAAATCAGGAAATAAATAGTTTTAGTAGTAACACACGAATGAAAAGTGTAATGACCAAAATTGGACGTCAAAAACTATCATTTAATTAATTTATTTTAAGTATTTCTTACATAAGCAGCATTCTTTAAAAAGTATAGATTATATATTGGGTCATATGTTAGTAAAGAATGGATATAAGTATAATTATAATTTAAATAAATAATCAAGTGGACCCTAATATCATATGGTAGCTGTCAGTATACTTTTGGATTATATATTAATTTGCAATATTCATTTTCTTGTTTAACAAACCAAAATACATAACAATAATCAATCTCATTAGCAAGTGGCATTTAGCCTAGTGGCAGGTGGTAAGTCCACAAAAGGCATGCGGTACTTACACATTCTAGGATCGAATCCCTCCGTTTGTATTTGCAAGAACTTGGCTAATGGACCGACCATTTGTGGCCTAATATTGACAAAAAAAAATCAATCTCATTAATACTTCATATATGTGTCCAAAACATGATTTAGACAGGTTTTGATTTTACTAGAAATGAAATTAATTATGTCAACAATCATATAGGTGGGGTAATGAGTTTTCTATGTCCACATCTACATAATTCTTCCCAAGAATCTAAATAAATATATAATCTAGTGTGATAGATTTAGAGTTCGGTTATAAATTAGGTTTTGTCTGTCTAATTCTTTAGCAAAAAAAAATACAGACTCAATTTTTGTTCTCGTGATTCATAATCAAACTCTAAAGTATATCAAATTTACAAAAATAGTCATAACAATTTGTCGTAGTTGTTTTTTGTTAACAATTAGATAAAAAATTTGGAATATCAAACATTTTTCAAATCCTGAACAATATCGCGAAACTGCCACTATGCTAGATATTATGATCATGGTGTAAATGCTAATTCAAGATGACTTGAATGAAGAAGTCAATGAATTGTACCAAACTCAAGTCATATTGAATTACTAAAGACCCACTAAAGAGTGAAAAAATAGGAATTTACTAATAACAACAAGAATATAGAGATATATAGAGTGAGAGAGGAACAAATTCTTTTTGTTTTTGCTATTGCATTTACTGTAAATTACCTAATGGAGATTCACTAGCATGATCATCTACTAGCCATAGACCATAGTCACGAAAACGTTTGGTCTTCTTTTCAAAACCAACAATATAATTATTGTGGATTATGACATGTCTTCCCTTTGTTTCTTTAACCCATGTCTTGTTCTTAAAATATAGTCCTCCTGTTGGGAAAGCTGCCTGAGGAAGCAAGTACATATCTACCTGCAAAACAGAAGATTGCAAAAGCTTGAAAATCGTAATTGATACGAGCTGTGTGTAGCTAAGGTTAGATCAAGGAGGAGCATCTCAGAGTATCAAAAGATTCAGTCTTTTTCAAGGTTTTAAGAACCATTCATTGAACCCAACAATTGTGTAATAGTAGCTTGAGACTAATTTTATAGAAAGTTACTGTTTAATCATGGAGCTAGGAGGAAGGAACATACCTGATGAGCTGTTTTGTTAAGTGCCCAGTTAAAACCAGGCTGATCATTTGCCTTCTTTGCTCTGGACCAAGGTTGGTCTCGAAGTTCCTCGATCCATTTCTTCATGAGAAGTTTTGCACCATCCGTAGGACGCAAAAAAATCATACAGCTACATATATAAGGCCTTCCTTTTGGACCCGGAGGTGGTAAATCATGAGAGTGATCCAAAGGTTTAATCTGGCACCATTCATCAGAGAGATAATAAATACACTTAACTCGAGCCATCAACAAAGGAAATGTGTGATTTTACTTACTGCAGTCATATCGTCCATGAAGTATGCGTCGTGACTTCCCACTAAATACTGAAACGGATCTTGCAACCAAACCATATCAACATCATTGTACATAACATTGTAACCAAGCTCCACAATTTGCAAGAGATGTTGCGGCCTCCGAGCAGTGAAATTGAAGAATCCCTGAATAGAATACAAGCTCTTAGTATATAAATCAATCAAATTGGATCAAAACCAGTTTGCTACTACATCAACAAGTTCACAATCTTACGTTATCCATACAATCAGCTAAAAAAGTACCAAATACAGCTCAAAACTGAAAGCTCATGAACACAACTCCAAAGTATTATGATCCCAGTAATCAGTGAAACAACACTAGCTAATCAACAAACATCTAAGACCAAAAAGTGGATACTTTCAGCTACATTTCATGAACTGAGAGCTAAGGAAAGATCAACTTAGAGATGGAAATTATACCTGAGAACCGAATTTGTGTGCAGTCACAGAATTGAGAGCTGGAGGAATGAGAACCGCGTGACCAGGGCCATTTTTCGTTAACCTTATAGAGAGTAGCGTAATCCTCAGCGATAACGAGAACTTGGTCCTGATGCTTCTGTCTAGCAACACTAATCAACCAATTGTTTAGAAAAGGCAAGTAAGCATAGCTCACGGCGCAAACGATCACAGTGCCATTCTTAGCTGTGAATTCAACAGCTTGAGTGAGAGAATAGTCTCGCCATTTAGACTGCGAAGAAGAATAAGAGTTTGGGAACGGGAATAAAGGAGATCCTGCCCATGGTAAGAATACACCAAGGATAACGAGGAGAGCGAGAAGAAGGAGAAGACCATTACGGCTGAGAAGAGAAATTGGACGGTTTGAGATTGAAGAATAAGAAAGAGGAGAAGCAGAGAAAGGGTTTGCGAATGGGTTCTGAATTGGACGTTGATGAAGAAACTGTTGCTGCGCCATTGTTGTATGATTCGTAGATAAAGAGAAACAAAATTCACAAGTTTACACTGATTCGAATCGAGAACTGAATTGAATTTGAAAATCGGAAAATATACACAGAAGAATTTTTGATTTTTCTTTTTCTATAGTGGAAGTGTAGATCTGATGATACAAAGTGGAGAAGAAGATCTCAAACAGAGACAATGGCGATTGGAAGTGAATTTATTTTACATTTTTTCTCTGTTTAATTTTTTTTGTAATGGGGTTGTATTGTTGGGATGTGTCAGTGTTACATGGGCTTGAAATATTTACATTAGGCCCACTAAGAATAATCAGATATTCATGTTTTTTTTTTAAACTGGTTTTTAACGCTCCTACTATTACATGTAGGGGGTTCAATCTTTGATGCTTTAAAATTTTTTAAAGTGGATACACCATTAGACCACATATCCTCGGCTCACATATTCATGTTGTTTAAGAAGGCATTTTGTAATTGGGTTGTATTGTTGGGATGTGTCAGTATTAAATGGGCTCGAAATATTTACATTAAGCCCACTAAGAATAATCACATATTCATGTTCTTTTGTCATTGTCCATAAATGACCGGCCCCATTAGCCAAAATTCTTATAAATGCAAACGGGAAGACTCGATCCTAGGATGTGCAAGTGCGCATGCCTCTTGTATACTTACCACCTGCCACTAGACTAAATGTCACTTGCATATATTCATGTTGTTTAAGAAGGCATTTTGTAATTGGGTTGTATTGTTGGGATGTGTCAGTGTTAAATGGGCTTGAAATATTTACATTAGGCCCACTAAGATGTTTAAGAAGGCATTTTATATCTCACAAAAGTTTAGTTGACTTGAGTAAGAAGTAACCAAAACAACATGAATGACTCGAAACCATTTGGACCCTCACAAAAGAATAAAAAATGTACTAAACTAAGTTCATGGAATCTGAAGTCAGTTTCAGAATATTGATTTGTTTGGCTAATGATGGATCTTACTTAAAAAATTTGGCTTCAAAAACTTGGTAATGTTTCTTCATTTCAATCACAGCTTTCTCTGCAATTGGATCAATTTCATCTTCATACTTCTCATAAAGTATTGGCACCGTGTGAATCAGAACAAAACCTGTTGTTGGTTTCAACAGTATATCATTAGGTCAAAGACATAATACCTAGATAGATAAACAAGAGTACGAGTGAGACTTACATATGTAGAGCAATGACAAGAAACTGAACCAGTTTCCAATGATTGATACGAGCCAAAGTCCTATGACAGTCTTTGATTCAAACCCCAAAAAACAAACAAACAATGAAGCCTGTAAATCATATTTTAAGAGACTCTTTAAATAAGACTTGAGATACTAAACAAATACCATCACAAAGTTCTTGATGTCTCTCTCTAATGCAATGTCCCTTAAGGTTGCAATAGCACAGTTAAGCTCAAAGGTCAATGCAGAAGCAGCTTGGAGTAAGGGTTTTTTCAGGGATTTGAACTTCCATTATGTTCTCAGGAGATCTTTCAGTGATTGATTTGAGAAAGATTAATTAAACAAACAAAGAATAGGACTTTACTTACATATTCCAAGACACAAAAAGAAGAAGAAGAGATTCATTTACCTGTTGAGGACATTGGACCAGAGGAAAGAAAGAAGCAAAAAGAGAATCAATGCACGGCAAAGACATGTGAGAAGACTACAATTACCAAATCCAAACAAAAGCCAAATCAAAGTCACTGCACTAAGTAATCCTGCAGTAATCTTCTTGTCCCTCCATAACATCACATCAGCAGCTTCAACAAATTAACCCAACCACTAGCTAATTAGGTCACATCATCAACATAATCACGAATCTCACACGCAATTTCATTGAAGATTTACTCTAATCATCATCTAAACACATCAAACATTTCCCTAATTCCGGTATCAATGAGACCCTAACCAATGAAATCGGAACGAGTGTAGGGAGTGTTGTCGTACGTTTACCTCCGCCGAGAACCATATGGATTGGTCGTTCTCTTCCAAACATCCGGTAAATCGGAGAATTGATTGCAACAGGAGAATCTGGTTTCTCGCTATCAGTATCTGAATGCATACCGTTGATCTCTTCTGGTACGAAATTTTCCATCAATGGCTCCTCCCTTGGCCCGACGATCTCTAATTGTTCCTTCTCCATTTTCAGATTTCCAAAACTTGCTTTCCGATGTAACGGGAATCTAGAAAATAAAGAGGCAAAGTTTTGTTTATATACTTCGCGCATCCGTTACTCCGAGCCTAGTGGGTTCGTTGTGTCCGAACCTAGTGCGAGATTATTTTGTAAGAAAAAGAAAGAAAAAAAAAGGAAACCCTCTTTTCAATTAGAGAGTTACATATGTATGAGAAATGGTTTTTGTGATAACTCAGTTTCTATTATAGTTAGAGTAAATCTCGAGTCATCCTCTAATCGCAAAAACTACAACAATAAACATTTTACTACTTTTTTTTTATAAATTATACTAGGAAATTAACTTTACTTTCATGTACATATTAAAATTCTTAAGAAATAATTATAATGAAACAAAAGTATAAAAACTAACTCTTCTAGGAAAATAACTCAAAATATAAACTCTCAAACATTTAATCTCACACATCACAACTTTTGCATTTCTGTATATATATATTAGATAATTTTATATTTTCACTAGGATAACTATATCTTAGATAACTCCTAAAATATCTCAATCTTATGTAATCTATCTACGTAACCTGTTCACCAAGTAACTTGATTCAAACTTATCCCAACAAATATATCATATCTTCGTTTAGAGCTTTATATTACGAATCAGAATATCAACTCTATAATTGAAAAATATAATTTTTTGTCAATTCAATATTTCATTCATGAAGTGTTGGTTACAACTCTTGAAATATTAGTCATCTCTGTAACATTGCGGCGCGAGACAATCGACTTTATGATTCAAGGAATAAGGAAATACATGTACAAAAAGAGCTAAAATGGCAATGTAGTCTAGCAAAATCCTCCTGACAAGTCTTGAAAGTTGGCCAATACTCAAGATTAGAGAAGATCTTCAGAACATCTGCACAATCTGTCGTCATCTTAACTTTTGTGTGTTAAATGGAGAGAGGAAACCCCATAGCCCACAACACTGCTTCGACCTCATACTAAAGGGCATAAAAGCTTTGTCCTAACACCTCGAGATGTCATACAAGCTCCTTTTAGAGAGTCCGGAAAAGAAACCCACCCCAAGATCAAAATGAAGATTGAAAGCCTTCCAAGAGCCGTCTACAAAAACATCAGTATTCTGTGAATCATGGGTGGCATGTGGAGGGTTTAGCCATGGATGACCATATTGGAAGTGATCTAACTGAGTCGAGTTGCCGCATTCTATCTTTTTCTTTTCTTGCAGTAAACTAATTTAATGCATCACTCTCTACTTCAAGAAGAATATCCCTAGGATCCTTGTTAGAATTGGAAAAGCAATTTTCATTACGAGCTTTCCAGATGTGCCAAATTAGCCATGGAAAGGTCTTAATTGTAACATTCGCAGGCATACCCAAGGAAAGATATCTAAATTGGACAAGGTTGATTTTCTTGGGAATACATCAATTGCTGATGGAATATTTGAGATAGCCAAAGTTTGAATCACTAAATGAAATTCATAAAAAACATGATTAATTGTTTTTTTGTCAAAGCCACACCGACTACATTGGGAATCAAATTTTATTCCACGATGCTTCACGTTTTCTTTAGTTGTCGTGCATTCAGAAATAACTTGGCATATGAAATATTTAAATTTAGGAGCGCAATCCAATTTCACACCTTTGATTGGAGTGCTTGAACATTTGGATCATAGCTTCCCACTCAAGTAACGAGTATGTCTCTTTGGTATGATAACTAGAATTCACTGTGTATTTACTTGTTTTGGTAAAATTCTAGCCCCACTAATCAGGTTTTGGACTTCTCGGGTCTAGGAATTGTCGTAATAGTACCTCCCACCAAGAATGTGTATTTGAATTAATAAACTGATATATTGTGAGATCATGATAAATATTTGGTCCTATCCCGACTGCTGGTCTCGGGATATCCGGGGATCCAAGGATCTCACTAGACTGAAATAGATTTTTCCACCCCCAACTTTTCTGATCATGCCCTTGCTAACCAAATAGCGTGCTAAGGAGATTCTCCTCCACCCATAAAGAGTTGATGTCGTATTAATTGGGTCCATTGGGAAATTATTCTAGTATCTCTCTTTCATAACTCTACCGAATATGACTTAGGACAATCCAATAATCTCCATAATTGTTTTGCCAGAAGGTCGAAATTGAATTCCTCGAGACCTCGAAATCCTAACCGCCTTTTTTAGGTTTGCATACATTTCACCATCTCATCCAATGCACCCTTTTAGACGTCTTAGATTTTTTCCATCAGAAATCTGCAATGGCTGCATTTAATCTTTGAATAGTTGATTTTGGTAATCGAAAATATGACATAACGTATGTCGGTAAAGTTGTAAGAACATACTTAATTAAGACCTTGTTTCCTCCTTTAGACAAGTATTTAAATGTCCAACTATTAATTCTCTCTTGAAGTTTTTTCCTGAAGAAAGGCAAAAGCTTTCGTTTTAGCACCACCAATACTTTCTGGAATTCCTTAATAATTGCCCATTCCGCCAAGTTGGTGGATGTTTAATACTTGGTGGATCGCTCGCTTGTCAACATCATGGGAATACATGACCAAACTGAATTGAATATTTCTCAAAGTTGATCTGGGTGACCATATATCTTCTCAAAATAGTTCAAAATATTAAGAATATGTGTTTCCTTATTTCGATTTGCTTTACATAAAAATAAATTGTCATCAACAAAAAGTAAATGTGAGATCGTCGGGCTACCTCTAGCAATGGATATTCTAGTAATTAATTTGTCTTGTTTTTTTTTTCAATTTTGAAACCATGTGTTAAATGTATAAAATACAAATATATGGAAATAAGGGATCTCTATAGCGAAGTCCTCTTTTGGGAATAATCTTCCCGCTTGGAGCTCCGTTAATAAGACAGAGTATTCTACACTCTTATACAATGCATTTTATCAAATTGTCATGGAACACCTAGTCGGCGGAGGAGACTTTCGACAAAATTCTACTCAACTCTATCATAAGTTTTGCTCATATCCGTTTTAATAGCTATGTACTTCCCTTTAATTGAATTATTCGTGCGAAGTGCATTAAACATTTCTTGGGCTATCAAAATATTATCAAAAATTAATATGCCCGCCACAAAGGCATATTTCTTAAATTATTCATGTGAAGTGCATTAAACATTTCAACTTTTTGTTCCAATAAATCTCATCATGGACATAAGCCTTTTTCTATTCCTTTTTAGCCTTACATATGTCTTCAGAGGAAGTAGAATTATCATTCTAAAGATCCTCTAGTTTCTTCTGAAACTCTGTAACTATTTGTTTTCCTCACAGATGTTCGCAGATCAACAGTAGGAAATCTAACGTTTATAATTTTTAATTTTTTGAAAAGGATAATCTGGGACGACAGGAAAGACCTTTATGTTCTTTCTCAATTGTTTCCTTAAAACCATCCTTCTCAATCCAATGTCTATGAAAGACGAATTGACATTTCTTGTGGAATATTTGAGTACTAAATCTACTCACAATAGGACGATTTGAACATATCATATCCAAGTATTCTGTCTAGGAATGTGGGAATAGATAATGCTAATCTTCATTTCCATAGGTTTTGTCTAATTTACAGCAAACACCATTCTTGCTTCTGACTCTCTCCATGACCATGAATTTCCTAAGTTCGGGAATTCAGTTAATCCACAATGAAGAATCATTTGATTAAAAGAAATAAAAGAGGAAGCATGATATAAAGTTCCTTCTTGCTTCTTGTGATTCTCATATAATTCGTTAAAATCACCCAGAACGAGTTATGGACATGTTCGAGTAATACCAAAACGAGTTAATATTTCCCAAACCTGATATCTCACACTTCAGTTTGGTTCTCCATAAATAAATGTAACAAATGAATTATTGCCGCGAATATCTAAGGTAATGTAAATCCTTCTTTTATCTTATAATTTAAGACAATATAATAATAATTTGGAAAAAATAAGACTAAACTACCACTTAAATAGTTGGATTCAACCGAAAGAAACATGTCATATCTTAAATAACTTTGAATATTTTCAATGAAAACATTTTTATTCTTAATCTCAAAAATAAATAATTTGAAAGTATGATTAGATGGGGGATTTTCTGAATTTATACAAGCAAATTTGGAACATACAATCAAATATTATTTTGTTATTTTTATTTTTGAATATTACAAAGACGATGGTAACAAAAAGAATGATCAATGATTTGATCTAAAAGGGTCTTGGAGGTTTCTCTAACACAGCGGAGAAGAAAACTTCTTTATCATCTTTATCTTTTTTAGGAACCACCACCCATTTATGTTTCCTATACCTCAATGCTTTAAAAGCTTCCAAATAATCACTCAAGTCTTCTCTCAGACAAAAGAAACCATCGATCCACAACAATCCACCTGGTCTTAAAACTCTATCCCAATCAAATAGCACAAAGTCCAGTAGTTATTAGATCGATCCATCCATCAAGAAACCTTGTTGTGTGAATCATATCCAGCGTGCTGTCAAAGAATGGTAACCGTTGGTTCACGGTTAAGTACAATGGGACTAGACCACGCAGAGCTATCATTTCGTTGAATGGAGCTCCAAGGTTGATTGTTGATGATACAATGGTGACATTCTCTTCTCTCATCCTGGCTGCGAAAGTTCCCGTGCCAATGCTGAAGTCCAGTCCTATTCTAATCTCTCCTGGTTTGATCTCTAGTACTTCCTGTATAGAGAAATCTGCAGTTTGGTTGGTCTCTGGATCGATTTCTCCTTGGTTAACCCATCTTGGAGATTCGTGGTGTGTGAGATTGAAGCAATCAGTGCATTTGAAGAACCCTTTTCGTGCTGTTGTATTGCTAGCAAGACAAGCAAAGTTCTTGCACTTATACTGTGCCCATCTTACATTCCGATTATCAGGAAGCTTCCATAAAGACTCATTTATTGGAAATGGTTTGTAATATAACTGTGGTGCACGAGAGAAACATCGTCTTCTAGGCAATGGATCACATCCATGAACCATAAGCTTCTGAGCTAATCTCCAATCATCATTGCAGATTTCTCCAACATCATAGTCCATGTACTCTTCTAGATCTTTCTTCATTGCAAAACAAGCATGGCCAATCGAAGTGAATGTTCCATTAGCTCCCATGAAATTCTGCTTCCCAAGCCGATTAGGTTTGATCTTTATGTATTTCTTTATCTCTTCCCTCATAAAATGCTCTCCTGGATCACCATTCCTCTGCTTCAATGGATGATCTACAACAAATCTCTCTTGGAACGAAGGTAAATCGATATGAACTGACTGAACCAACGATAGAACATCTGCAAGAAAAGCTACATGCCTAAACATGGATCCAGGACCTGATGACTCAGATGATGAAGCAGAAGAATTAGCTTCTAAAGCCTTGAGATAATCCATTTCCTCATGGATTTTAAAGATGGCGGTTTCAAGTGTCTTTCTCATTTGGTTTCCAGTATTATAGTCATCGCCTTCAAAACTTCCCTGATAGTTACAGAACCGATCAGAGAAGCGAAGTGGTGTGATGTAATTGAACTTAGCTAATGCAGCTACTGAAATAAGAAAAGCCAAACCAGCCAACACATAGATTGGTCTATTGATGCCATTGAAAGATCTGATTTTTGATAACACAATTGTCTTCACCATCCTTCAAGCTCTTAGTCTATACAACACACAAAATCAACAAATCTTGTAAGAACACTAGCAAACATGTAATAACAACTTCCTATTTGAACAAAAACACATACTAAACCATCATATTTGGTCTTTCTTAAGAAACAAAAACGAGAAGCAAAAATACTCAAAATCTAGTTGCAGAGATAAAGTTATGAACTTTAACTTCATCTTTATCTTACTCTACAGTTTACCTAGGGATTAGTGGAGTTAACTTAAGCCTTAGAAATTATACTTAAAGCAGAAGCTTAGAATGCACATGGAAGTTTTTAGGAATCCACGATGGTAGAAAGCAAAAACCCAAGAAAAGTTGCAGAATTCAAGGAGAAAATTAATAAATTAAACAGAAAATTTATTAGCAAGTAATGAGAAAGCCGATTTCTATGGATCCCAAGTATTTGAATCAATAAGAAATAACAAATAGTTCGAAATATTTCGATTACCGGAGAGTCACCGGAAAAAATGAGCTCCACATTCACGGCTAAGAATGACGACAAAACATTGTCTTCTATAGAAATTGGTAAGCAATCCCATGAATGATACACCATTTTCTCACGAAATTTCCGGTGTGAAACAAATTTTCTCCGGTAGCCGATATGAAAATCAACCGGAGATATGCGACGGAGAACGAGAATTTCAGATTTATCAAGTGATAGTGACATTTATTTATGGGTCCCTTCATTTATTTGTTATTTATGATTCTGCCCAAAGTAATTTATATTATCTGATTCACCCGCATTTCTGGACCGACCATCTTCGTCGACGTCGCTTCACTGCTCTCAGGAGTTTTAATCCACTGTGTTGCGGTACACAGCAGATATATGCGTTTAAGGCTTGTGGTTTTAAAAGGTGGGCCTACATATAGGCCCAACACTAAGCCCATTATGAAAACAATTCGCTGAAAAGTGAGACAACAATGGAAAATTGTGTTGCCCATACCTTACCCAAAATATATCATGTAAATAATTATTAAATAATTATTTAATGAAAATATACCTTTTCTTTCACAATCATTAATTATTAAATAATTACCATTTAATATAGTGATACTGTCAGCCATTTTTCACAATAATAAATTAATCAAACAATAAATTGGACTGTTATATTATTACTTTAAAATCAGTTTTATTTATTGTAATTTTGAAACCAAATTAGTAGTAATATACTATCTTCAACAACCAAAGCACCAAAATTATTTTAAATTTTAATATATATATATATATATTTTAGCTAATGTTTATAGCATGTGGCATTTAGCCTAATGATATGTGGTAAGTTCACAAAAGGCATGCGCACTTGTACATCCTGGGATTGAGTCCCCCCGCTTGCATTTGCAAAAATTTGACTAATGGATCGATTATTTGTAACCCAATGTTACACAAAAAAAAAAATACTAAATATGGATTCATAACACTTTGACAACATAATTTTGTCCATTCACTGATTTTTACATTTATTTGAAATATAATATTTTGTTGAAAAATATGTATGAATAATTTGGGGTTGATTAATTATTTTAATTCATCTTTTGTGATAAGAATCAAAGTAATATATAAAATTATATATGTGTTCAATAAAATAGAAATGATAAAAAGTGAATAAGGATATTGGCTTAAAGAATATATACAATTAAATTAAATTTTATCTAAAATAGATAAGTGGAAAAAAAAACACCAAAAAAGAGTAAAATAGAACCTTTTTTTTTTTTCCTATTTTTACATAAAATCCGAGAATAATTCATTGATCCTATATCTTTCCTAAAGAGTATTCTAAGCCGTAAAATCTAAACTCTCCGGCGAATCAAATTCCACCACTCGTCGTCGCAGCACTATTCACAACCCAAGACAAATCAAAACTCGCCGGAGCTGAGTTCCCGGAAAAGCTATCTCCGACTCCAAATTCTTCTAATCCCTCAAAGAAATCTTCATTCACTACTGTATCTGATAATGATAACAAATCTTCATCTCCTTCAAATTTCTCCACCGGTAAATCCTCTAAACGGATAACAAATTCGTCTGTTGATGTCACCGGAGACGATGAGTTTGTCACCGGAGATTTAGTTGTTGATTGATCTGATGGTTTTTGACGAGTACTTCCGGCGAGAGAATTACGGTGAGTAGGAATTACGGTGAGTAGGAGCTTGATGGTTATGCTCCGCCGTGTAAGTAACAATAAACATTTTCGGGTCGGATCTATTTCGCTCCACTTGTTTTCGGGCTAAACATCCTTTTGATGTACTACATCTGTAATATCCTCTGTTTTTTACACGAAAATAATTTAGAATTTAGAATTTATTACCAAAAATTGAAACTGATAAAAGCTAAAAGAGAAACACGAAAACAGACAAGTTCTTTTGTCTTGAAAGAAGACACACATTTATAAGTCAATTAATGATTTTTTTTTTTTGTAAAGATTTAATTTTTCTTCTTCTTATTACCTTGGATATGGTGAACCTTTGATGGGTTTTTGTCCGTACTTTCGCCATGCCCAGACATCGGAGTTTAAAGCTTCTGCTGCAACATGGCACACTTTCTTATGCTGTATCTTTCTGAAACAAAAGAGAAAAAAAACAGAGACCTTTTAGCTAATCTTATTCAATCAAATTCGAATTTTAGTTTCATGGGCTCAATCCTTTCATTGATGGGTTCGATAAAAAGAGATACTTAACAACAAAATTCGAAGACTTCACGGCAAAATTCGAAGTTTTTTGAGATGGGTTTGAGAAAAATCGAACCTTCTTTTAGATCTAGAGGTATTGGAGCTTGTAGGTTTACTAGTGACGCTACCAGAAGAAGCGGAAAGAGAAAGAGGACGTTTTTGATTCTGTGTCTTTCTCGTTTCTTCTGGATAATTCAGACAAGAAAACGAAGAGACAACAGAAACATTTGAGTCTCTGAAAGGTGTGTAGAGATCTCGAGTCTCTCCTAATGACACAGCTTCATTTTGTCGGAATATAGGATTCGTGTACGAAGAAACACCACCGGAGAAGATGGTGGTTGTGGTGGTTGCTGATGAGCTTACGGCTGAGCAACAGCCTCTGACTACTGCGTGAAGATCCCAATCGTCGGCCATTGAAATGGGAACTTGAGGGAGACAAAAGCTTCGAATCTCTGAGAGAGAGAAGAGAGAAAGCAGAGGAGACAAAAGAGAGCGCTGACTTTTGAAGAGCAGAGAGAGATATGTTTATAAAGAGATTGAGAGGAGGAAAAAGTAAAAGGGTTGAAAATATTCGATAAACATTTTTGTTTTGTTGTAAAAATACTGTCTAAAATACAATTTCGTTTTGTTCTCTTTTTCTTTGTTTTTGACATTGCAATTATTCCACATGAATACATTTTATATTTATCTTTCAGAGAGTAATTTATTAGTTGACATAATTCACAATATAATGAGCTGAAACTATATAGTTGTGACTATATAATTATTTTTTCTAATAATTTTAAAATATGCTGTACGGATGGTGGTACTTAGTAGTTCTGGGCATTTTATCCGGACCCGAAAAGTTTCGGACCCGAAATTTTGGGTCCGGGTCCAATTCGGGTATAAGCAAAAGTAACCATCAGGTCTTGTTATGAAGACCCGCGAATATCGGGTCGGGTCCGGGTATTATCCGATACCCGAACGGATACCCGATTATCTTAACGGGTACACGAATATTTCGGGTATTTGGGTACTTAAAATATCCGAATACCCAAAAATATACCCGAGTACCCGAAATTATACCTGAGTACATAATTTTTTGGTACTTTTAGGTATATAATATACTCGATTTTTTTTTACAATACTATACCCGGACCTGAACCGGAACCGGAACCGAACCGAAATGGTTTCGGTTATTAAATGGGTATAGAAAATGTATACCCGAACCGATCCGGACCCGAGAGGACCCGAACCGGACCCGAACCAAATAATGTTCGGTTCCAAAACGGGTAGCAAAATCATATACCCGAAATACCCGGACCCGAACGAATAGTAATCAGAACCGACCCGAATATCCAAATGTCCAAGCCTACTACTTAGTAAATTATTTGCAAATAAATTAAATTTATTACATAAAAATAATACTATGAGAAGTTGCAATTAACAAATGTCTTTGTAATTAATTTACGTTTGATTTATTTTTTATCAACGATTAAATCGATAATATTTAATTTAAATTGAAACTTTATATATTTATTATATTGGCTATGTGAATATATAAATTTAAATCTGGTAAAAAATATTCTTGAATGTATATTTAATTACTTGACCAAAATTATTTGATTATAATTTTTGCAAAAAAAATATTATAAATCTTATGAAATAATTGGTTTATTTTACATTGTTTAGTACTAAAAATGTATAATGGAGTTAATATAAACAAAACTATGTCTTGTTTTAGACGCAAATTAAGTATGAACACACTTAGAAAAAGTGAGCTCTGTCGGAATCACAATGCCTATATATGTTGATTGATGTATAAAAATACTTATTTTATACATTTTTATTTATATTATATGTATAAAGAGAGAGATTGTTTCTTTGGCTTTTTGAGAGAGAATGGTATCTCTATGCTTATCCTGTCTTTGTCGTCTAGTGAATCGAAGACTAAATCCATAAGTGGTTTCTGGTTTCTTGTATTTAGTTGACTTTTTAAAATTTGTCAAAGGCTTTGAATAATTCAAAACTTGTTCATTTGTCAACCTCACACTCTTCTTAGACATTTCCACGCGTCTCTTACACGCGCTTTTGATTTGCTGATTTTATTAAAATAGTGGGAAACCATACTTTTGTTGTAGTGCCTACTTTTTTATCGATGCGCATAATTTTTTTAATAAATATTAATTCTTTTGCACACCTACGACTACGATTATGGAATTGGAAATTTTTTTTTGTCAACTACACATTAATTAAGCTACAATTTGATTGGTTCAGTAGTCAAATTCCTATATAATATAGGGAAACTTAATCTTTGGTTGTGCAAATGAGCTAACTTAAGTGGAGTTATCACCGACCACTAGGCTAACAGCCATTTGTGAATTGGAAATTTTAAATTTATAATGTAAAATAAAAGAATTTGAGTTCATTTTTCCACTTTCCAGATCATTGTGTTTGACAATTCAATATTCAATGTCTTAAAATAATTTATGGATAACATATGTATTCCATTTTCTTATTTGTGTAATGCATATAAAAAAAAGTTTGCAATAGAAAGATAATGATTGTCACTTAGCACTATAGTTTATTTCTCTGCCACATATTAGACAATGGGACACTGTTGTAACATTCATGACCTTTTAAGAACAATATAAATGTCATTCATAGGAATTTTTTAAAATAATTAAGAAACCTTTAGGAAAATAGAATAACTTTGAGTGCATGTTAAATTCCAATGAGAAACTATATTTTTTGGTTATTCAAATATTGTAGTTTGAAGAAGTGTTCTTATTCAAATAGTCAAGTGTTGTATAACTAAATATTAAATTTTTAGAGATTTGATTTATAGTCAAATAAAAACAAATTTCTTATACTCAATTTCAATATTTTTAGCTCATTTTCCCTTAATTATCTACTCTCCAATTTGAGTAGTTTGATGTCGTAATTATTGACTTTTTTCTGTATATTAGCTAAAAAAAGAAAAAGTATTTAGACAAAGAACATATTCATTTGGTAAGATAATGTTATGAAAACCCTATAAAATACTAAATTTATATATTTGGTAAGATAATTTTATGAAATAGATTTTTTTTTGTTTTAAAAATCAAAAATCTTTATATAAGACTGAAATTAAACCAATCATATATTTTTTTTTACTTTGATTAGCTTAACTTTAATATAATAATAAAAAATTTAATTTTTAAAACAACAAAACGAAAATAATTTCGATCAGAAAAACTTGATTAAAAATTAATTTTTTGTTATTTTGAAAAGCAAAAATCTTTGTATACTACTGAAATCAAACAAACTATAATTAATTTTATTTTTGATTTTAGAATATAATTGATTTAATTTAAAATTTTTATAAGATTTGTTGCTTTTTAAAACAACCAAAAAACAATTTCAGTATAATTTCTTTTACAGTAAAAACAAGAAGAATAATAAAAGAATAAATAAAATTATCAAATAATAGTAAGTCACGAATATACAACACCATACTAAATTTTATTTTTACCGAAAAAAGAAAAAAAAAATTTATAAGTAAAGCACATTGCAAATGTCATATTTACATAATCTAGATCAATTACTCTTATTTACATTATATAAAAATTTAGTTTTTGAACCGATTTCCAATATAATTTAACATTGATATTTTGGGGACACGTGGCAAAAGAGGAGAGCGCGTGATCTCCGCGAGTAAAAAAGGTTGACAAATTATTAAAAATCAACGGTCGAGAAGACGAGTAGATAAATTTGTACAGCTGTCCAAATACTCTTTTTATGGGTCCCACTTTCGTAAAATGCTTTTATGCCGTTACCATTATCTCTCTCCCCTCTTGATGTTGATTCCTCTTAGGAAACAATCGTACGGCTCTAAACCATTCAATCTTTTCTTCATCCTACGGTCAGATCTTAACTCTTTCTTCACTTCATCCAACGGTCCAGATTCGCCTGACCCAGTCAGGGTGCATGAGCCACGTGAAACCTTAGAGGACAATTTTTTTCTTAAAAGAAAAAAAAGAAATTAAATTAGCTACAAGTGGGCTGCACGAGGCATGGTGTTAAAGCGCGTGGACCCATGGATTATTTTCTTTAATTTATTACGGAAATAATAAAACATTACCAAAATTCAATAAAAAGTCAACATTTAATTTATACATTGTGTTTGACTAACCGATATATTTTATTATTTCATTTCTAATCACATCACTCACTGCGAATGGCTTTTAGTCTAGTGAGACGGTAAGTCTACATAAGTCAATTTTTTGCACAACTAATATCGAATATCCCACATATATTTTGTAGAAATTTAGCTATTGTACCGACCAAATTTTGGACTCCAAATAGTTAAAGTTATAAAATTTTATTATTTTGACAAAAAAAAATTATACAAAAAATGTATAAATTGTATTTCTCTTACTAATTCAATCGTTGACAATAATAAAAAAATAACTTCTTTTGTTGGAAATCATTTTGGATTGTTTGTCAACTTAAACCTGATAAATAGTGTTCAAAAAATGTTCAAACTGATAAATAGTGTAAATGATTTAGATAGTTTTAAAATAAATTATATTTTATATATTATATTAATATTAAATAAGTTATTAGAAATTACATGATTATTAAAGTTAAATTGTTGTTTTGAAACTTTATAATAAATAATTTTATGTTATTTAATTATAAATTTATAATTGATTTATATTTCCAATTTTATATAAAATTAAATTAGTTTTCTTTTAACAATACAAAACATTTAGGCTAATTAATCATCGTCGAAACCGCTTAATTATCGCTAAAACTATCTAAATTATTTAAGCTAATTAATCATCATTTAAATAGGGTCTATATGTTGTCAAAAAAAAAAAACAGGGGTCTATATTTTACAAGAATTTGGCTATTGGGTTGGTCAGTTGTGACCCAATTAATCTGTCGTTGACAAAAAAAAATAATCGTCTAAACTGCTTAATTATCGCTAAAATCGCTTAACTATCATTAATTTATCCTATTTTCCTTACTCGAAATGGTCTAGGTAAGCCCGTCGATTTTTCGACCAGCTGATAAGTCGGTAAACATCTTTTTTTTTTTATCAACGATATAACCAAACAATGACAAACAAATCACAAGACATATACCCGACCTACCCTGGCTAGAGCATCAACTTTATAATTTAATTGTCTGTGAATGACCGATAAACTGCAAGAAGAAAACCGTAGGCTAAGTCTTCGAAATTCCTCTTGGTATGATGAGAACGCCGGTCACTCCTCTGGTTGGTGGATTATAGAAAAGACCGTTTCGCAGTCTGTCGAGATCTCCACTTCCTGGATATGTAGCTCCATAAGCATTCCCAAGACCCATATTACTACCTCACACTCCGCATCAGCATCAGTGAGAATAATTAAATCAGTAATCCACTTATTTAAATTGTTAGTTAATTAATGATTACTAGTTGGGCCGAATGGGCCAAAAGTGTAAGCAATGTATTGGGCCGAGACAAGCTAGTTCGGTTATAATGTTACTCTCATGTGACTTACACGTGACATAAGATTTTCGCGCTTGCTCATAAATTTCAACTTTTTTCTCGCGCCAGGTTTTCTCTGATTATACGATTTTATCAAGGAGGCGGCTAATTGTGTTGAACTGAGTAGGCGCAGAATTCCGGCGAGATGGATGATGAAAATGGAGCGGTAAATGCTATTTGTTCGATCTGCTACGAAGATCTTAAACCGGTGGTTGAGAATCTGCAATCGATTTCCGCTTGTGGTCACGTATTTCACGAACTCTGGTTAGTACGGTACAATCAAATAGCTTTTGAAGATTTTCTGATTTCTGGGTTTTTAGATTTTAATAGCTGATTGAATTTTTGGAAACCCTAGTTTGCAGCAATGGTTTGAGTATTGTCCGCGTACGAATAAGCGAAATTGTCCAATTTGCAAGCAGAAATGTCTTCTAAAGGATCCTTGTCGACTTTACTTTCAATCTTCTGGGAATCAAATTGATTCAATTGCCACACAGAAGGTTGGTGGTATCGAAGACGATCCGGTGTTGTTGAGGGGAAAAGTAAAAGGGCTAGAAGGGAAGATACATTCACTTACTTTGGCATTGGAGGCGCAGAAAAAGGAGAATGTTGAAGTCTCCGAGAAGGTTATTTGTTCATTTGTGCCCTTTGTTGATTAGAATCCTTAAGAAGATTATGTGAAAAATCTTGGGTTTTGGTTTCCTTTCTTGTTCTTCTTAGTTGCATAAATGCAATGAACAATTGAAGGAGGACAAAGTTAAAAAATGGGAGGCTATGCAAGAAATATCAACCACCCAACACTTGCTCAAATTAAAATCTGAGGTTTGAGACTAATCTCAACTTCCCTAGATTCTGGATGGCTTTAGTTATCACTCACATTAGAATTCTGTGTTGAGTTTTCTTTTGTTATGTTCGTTTTAGGAATGTAACCACCTTAATTCTAAGTGCACTAAGCTAGAGCAGAGAACTATGGCTATTGCTAAGGAGCTGGCAGCGCTTAAGCTGTAAGAAATGATCTTTGATGTTGTTTTCTTTATGTCCTCAGATTCTGATATTATCACTTAATCTTTTGCTGCAATGTATCTGAGTCTACATCTTATATTGCATTTAGGGTCTCCGATATAAGCTTGGAGGAAGATGAAGTCCTGAAGCTGGCCTTGCTGGGTAATAATGTTAAGACAAAAGATACCATAGACACACTAGTCAAGTCCTTGGTTATCCGAAATAGGTTGGTACATAGCATATACTACTTCCCTCCTCTCATTCGAGTCATTGGGTTTGTGGATTTGGTTCATTAGTCAAGTCATGTCTGCATCTAGACTTGAACATATCATATACCGCTTCCCTCGTTCTCATTTTCTGTGGGTGCAATTTAAAATTTGACCTTCAATGACCTGTGAAGATGGTGATCCACCTTAGTTCATCTGTTTATTCCTGTAGGATAGATAACTATTTGTTTGGTTACTCCTTACTACATTACTAGTCCCTTAGAACAACTTTTCAAACTGAAATTTACGAAATTTCATAAGCAAATAGATATGGTAAAGAAGAAGCTGAGGAAAGACGAAATGTTCATTGTGTTTCTTTTCTCTTAGGTCTTCAAATTTTTCTTTTATGAACTCTCTAATACAACACATTTTGATTACTCTGATAGGAGTTACAAAGAATTGCTAGCCAAGTGCAATCAGCTGGGCAGAGCTGAAGCTCGATCTGCTGAGAAACTTGAAAAAGCTATGGAAAAGATAGATAAACTGAAGGTGAGTCTTTTGGTGTTGCACTCAATGTTGTTTGTTTCTTCCATATATGGTTCTTATTATCATTTTATGAGTAGAAGCAAATGAGAGAACTTGAGATGATAAGTGAAGAGAGAGCGAACAGAGCTCTAAGGGACATAAAAGCATCAAATAATTGCAGAGAAGTTTCCGAGCCTGCAACTGTGAGCATGGCTTCTTTCAGAATGCTTCCATCAGATAACATAGTTGAGAAAAACTCTACACCATTTAGTAAACTAGAGAAAAATGATATCTTCATCAATGACGGATCATGCTTAAGACAAGGCTCCTTCATAAGAAGAAGTACAGACTCGGTTATCGAGATAGATGATGATGTTCCTGAAACCACTAATTTTGGCATCAGACATTCAGACACTACTACTCAAGAGAACTGTGATACTCCCATGGTAAAGGATATAACATTCAACATCAGAAATGACCTTACATCATCAGTCTCACCTCGTAGCAATGGTAAAGTTTTCTGTACATCATCATTTCAAGTTACAAGTGTAGAATTAGATATGAAGATTATCCACAATGCAGGTGCTGGAGACATTTGGTTGTCAAGTGGAATAAATCGAAACCTTAGTAGATGGAGCAAACATGGAGAAAGAAACGAAGCAACACCATCACTAGCAGGTTCTGTTCCAAGAGTGGATGATTTGATTTCTATTGGACCTGATGGTAAAGGTGGAAGCATCAAAGTTCTGAGATCTAAACCCCAAATTTCAGTAAGTTATGCTTCTTCTTATGGTCTCATTATGTGACTTCATTAGTAACAAACATAAGCCTAATGTGTTTGCATTGCACAGAACAGTAATGCAAGTTCAGGAAGTGGTAAGAGATTCAAACTTGGAACTAAATCAAGTGGTTCTTCATCTCAAGGTTGTCTTCAGATTGAACACTATTTTGGTAAACCTAATCGCTAATTTCTCAATATTATCTGTTCTAAAATCGTAAACATATAGCTATGTTTTTCCCACAAGTCTGATTCTCATGTAAAATTTGGTACTCTTTACATTGTTTTTTGATGTAACATTCTTGTGGCTAACAAACATTATATCATAAGAAATTCATATAAAATCATGATAATGCTAGAAGAATTTAACGGCCTTAAAACGTGAGTTTCTCTGTCTACGTGTCTCCTTCCTAACCGTTGGATCACTTTATTTTAACGGCGTCAGTGACAGTGGATATACGTCTTATTAGAGCACACGTGTACGGGAAAAAATTTATTTTATTAGAGGAAATTACCGATTTACCCTTTGTTCTTTTATTAAGCCACACAAGAAAATATAAAGACGCCAAATATTTTGTGATGTTGAAAGGATTTACGAAACACAAAAAGCTGTGATTGATTTTTTTTTTTTTTTTTTTCTTAATCTCAAATCGAATCTGAATTGCGATTTTCAAGCTCTATGGTATCTGTAAACCCTAGATTTATGGTTTTTCCATTCTCTGATCCGGTGAATATGAGTTTACCGGGCTCCGATGGATTTGGTTCGAGCTCGATTGCTACGATTCCAGCCACCGGACGAACCAGTACGGTGTCGTTTTCTGAAGATCCAACGACGAAGATTCGGAAGCCGTATACGATTAAGAAATCGAGAGAGAATTGGACAGAGCAAGAACATGATCGATTTCTAGAAGCTCTCCATTTGTACGTTTCGGAATTTGAGATTCCTAATTTGATTGTGTTTTCGTTTAAGAGTTTCATATTTTAATAAACTCTTGATGAGCTATAATTTCAGATTTGATCGAGACTGGAAGAAAATCGAGGCATTTGTTGGATCAAAAACAGTGGTACAGGTAATTTAAGAATCTTACAATTTATCATTATGTTGAATACTCTGTTTTGATAATCATATGTGTTGATGTTTGAGTAATAATGTTTGGGTTTGGTAGATACGAAGCCACGCACAGAAGTATTTTCTTAAAGTTCAGAAGAGTGGTGCTAATGAACATCTTCCACCTCCTCGACCAAAGAGGAAAGCAAGTCATCCTTATCCTCAAAAAGCTCCTAAAAATGGTGATTATCAATCTTCTTCTTGTGTCTATTGTTTTGTTTTATCATTTGTATTCTGATGATTTGTTGTAGTTGCAGTTGCTTTTACGTCCCACGTTATTGGAAACCTCGCGTCTTCTAGCACACCGTTGCTTGAACCTGGTTACTTGTACAGCTCTGGTTCACAGCCATTGCTGCGAAACCAGGCTGCTTGTGCATCTAGCTCTTCTTCGTGGAATCATGAATCAAAAAATCTGCCAAAACCGGTTCTTGAAGGTAATTAATCGACGAGTGGTTTTGCTTTCGGCTGTTGACGACTCTTAAGTTACATCATGGTTTGAGTTAGTTGTATCTGTGAATTGTAATTGTTAATATTGAGGTATAATGAATTCGTGATTGTAGAGGAACCAGGAGTCTCAGCCACAGCTCTTCCAAGAAATCACTGCTACAACACTATCACAAAGGACAGTTTACGAACTGTGACGAAGCCAAATGATGAAGAAAGTTGTGAGAAACCACATAGAGGTAATAAAACTTGATTTCGTGTGACATTATGTGTCTTTATATCACAAAACTTTAAGATTTACGCCTTGTTTCGTGGTACTTCAATTGCAGCAATGCCGAATTTTGCTGAAGTTTATAGCTTCATTGGAAGTGTCTTTGATCCCAACACAACAGGTCATATCCACAGATTAAAGCAGATGGATCCAATCAATATGGAAACGGTATGAAACATGCTTAATCAGACTCAGTCCATACTCAGAGCCTTTGTTCAAAACTTTAATCCTTATTATAACAATGAAGCTTATCTGGTAATTTTCTTTTTGGTACATCAGGTTATTTTACTTATGAGAAACCTGTCTATGAATCTGACAAGTCCCGAGTTTGCAGAACACGTAAGTTAGTGCCAATGCCATACATAAAACTCATTCCCACTCGTCCTGACTGAAAGATTAGTACTTTCTTAGTGGGTACTTGAGTGACTTCGTATTTACTTAGTTGGTGCTCTTTATGATATGCAGAGGAGGTTGATATCATCATACAATGCTAAAGCTTTGAAATAGATATAGGAGAAAACACCAACATACCTTATGTGAGAGCAAGAGACACTCATCTAATGTATGCATAAATTGGATCTAGGCCTCGAGTTCTCATTAGCAGAGCAGAACAAACCAATGCGTAGGGACACTTAAAATGGTTTTATGTCTCTGTAAGTCGTGATGAAACGCACTTGTTAGTAGTGTCGTGTGTATGTATATATAATAGAAGGTTTTGCAGAGGAATATCTATAGTTTGGATCAATCTTAAAAGATCTTTAAGTTATGATCTATGTAGCGACTGTAATATTGGGTTCACAGTCGTTAGGAGATGTTTTTCTTTAGTGACAAAAGACTTAGAGAAGAGATAAGGTTAAACTCTTTTTCTTCTTTTTCAATGTTGTATACATCAAATTAAAATTTAATAAATGTGAAAGAATTCAGCTTGTCTTTATATTTGTATATAGTAATTGTGAATGTAATCAGCTTCGGCAGGAAGAAAGTTTATTATTTTCATTTGTTTTGTTTTTTTTTATTTTTTATTTTTTTATCAACGACAGATTAATTGGGCCACAATTGGCCGGTGCAATACCCAAATTCCTACATAATATAGGTGCGAGACTTGATCCCTGATTGTGCAAATGAGTTGTCTAAAGTGAACTTACCGCTAATTTTTAGACTAAGAGTCATTTGCATCTTTTTTTAATAATTTTTTTTATCAACATTGGGCCATAAATGACCGGCCCATTAGCCAAGTTCTTGCAAATGCAAGCGAGGGGGAGTCGATCCCCGGATGTGCAAGTTCGCATGCCTCTCGTGGACTTACTATCTTTTTTTAATAATTAGATGAATAAAACTCGCTTTACATTTTAAATAAATAATACTCCCTCTGTTTTTATATAGTTGATGTTTTAGGTTTTTCACACAGACATTAATTATTTTACTTTTTCTAAATAAAATATGTTTTTTCACAAATTTCAACACAATCTAACCAATCACAAATCAATCTGCAAAATTTAAATAGTCAAAAACACTAAAAACACATTAAATTTTGTCTAAAATTCTTAAAACATCGATTAAAATGAAACAAATATTTTTTCTAAAACATCAAGTAAATAAGAACAGAGGGAAGAGTATATAATGTTTTAGCCTATCAATTTACTCCTAATTGATTTAGTGTGAATTCTTCTATTTGATTTTTTCTTCTTTCTATTTTCACTAAATTACTGCAGCTACTTCAAAAGACCTCTTAACTTTCATCATCTTGTTTGATTTGGCTTTCTCTTATATCTTTATTGTCAAAAAGCATTTGTATTGCGAAACTGATCTTAAAATGATAACCAC
>JAKUCM010005071.1:0-41028 GCA_023374145.1 Lepidium sativum
TTTTGGCAGCCTTCAACTTCATGGAACAGATCTGAAGTTTTGGATTGTAATTTTCCGGCACTTCTATCATTTGCTCTCCAACACAAGAGAGAGCGTCACAGCGGTCGGTTATCCGCTGTTGATCGAAGTTCTTATCTGTCCGTGTTGTTTTTTTGGCGACTTCTAATCTCTATCCAACGACTCACCAGTTCTCTGGCGGTGATCTTGGAGTCCATTCGGTGGTGTGAATAACTTTTAAGTAAATAACAAATAAGATTTGAATTTAGAAAAAGTAAAGAATTTAAGTTGTTGAGGTAAAAACCACATCTACTCTAAAAAGAACTAAAAAACTCATCCGAAACCCTACAGTCATATTTGAATCTCGGCCCTTTAAACTTTAAACTGACATGAGGCTACACGGACTTCGATTCTAGTTAACGGCTCTGATTCCTTGCTAGCTAAGATTAAATCACGAATTAAGAAATTGCTTTGGTCGTATAAGAGATGAACCAAAGAGTATAATATAGGTCTTATGCATTACCTTAGAGTCAAAGGAAGAACACATATGAGGTTTTATTGAATCTTTAATTTATTCCATTTGCACGTTTATAGATGGAAACAAATATACGTACTTACACTTTTGGGTGCTTTATGGGAGAGTTTATGTATCAAACATAACAGCTAAAGATTTCATAATGGTAAAGTTTCCTTTCAAGACAACATCACACCATTCAACGTTACCCCAAATCCCTCCTCTTTGAGGTCTTTCAATTGCAATCACCGCACACCAAATTTCTTTTACTATAGAGCGGTATTTAGACAAAATCACAACCAGTTTCCTACCGTAATTCACTATATGTGAAATATAAGACATAGGAAATTCAATAGGAAAAAGTTCTTCCACACCTATCACCACTGCCCAACGCCTCTTCTTTGGATCATACGTTCTTATCTTGTTCATATCGTCGTCGTAGTAGTACAATACCTCATCAACGACGCACGCATCATTCCACTTCTTTAAATTTAGCATCTTGTCATATTCCCATTTATTTTCCATTGGCATGTAAACAAAGCTTTTCTAATAACCCCTCAAGTACATCTTATCATCTATCACCACACAACCACGCCACAAGGGACATAACTCCATGTTCTATTTTATAACCTTACTTCGCTCCCACATTTTCGTTTCTGTATTGAACACCATCACAAACTTCTAATCATCATAATTATCTTCAAGTAGGTAAATTTTCCCGTCGATGATGTCAACGGCTTTATTAGCCATGGGCATAGGAAAGTTGGGAAGTGGTTGCTGCTTGTGAGATCTACAGTCAATGCTTAACGCCTTCGATGGCTTCTTACGATCGGAAATCCCATCAAACACATATATCTCCGAACCCACCGGTACATAGCTTCCATTGCAAGGCATAGGAGGAATTGACGCGATAACGACCAAGCTATAGCCGTCGGCTTTCCGCTGGAAACCATACCAATGGTAATCGTAAGTGTCCCTGGTATAGAGGAGAACATAAAGACAGTACTCGGTGCAACCCGATAAGGATCGTCTCACACAGGGGCGGATACATTGAAGAGAGAGGGGTGTCATATGACCCCCATAAAGTTTTTACAATTCATTTGTATATGTTAACTTTTTTGGATAATTGACCCCTCTTATAAAATTTTGTTGATACCCATCAAATATAAGTTTAGTCTACTTAAAAATTAATTAGCCCAATATAAATTAAATGTATGTCCATATGTATTACTTTACTCTAGTTAATCAATTGTTAATTTTTTTTTCTTTTAGGTCATCTTATTCTATTTTATGTTTGTTCATAAAAATAAATAAACTTATAACCTATCATTTGATCTTTGCTAAGAACTTATTATTTGATTTATGCTTACTAATATTCAAGTTGCATAAGGAAGGATTAGAGTGTTAAATAGAGACAAAAAATATTTAAAAGGCAAAGTTTATTTTAATTCTATTTTTGTATTCATTACTTTTTAATCATTTTTTTAGTTGATGTTGTATTCGAATTGTTTAGTTCAATGTTACAAGAAAATAAAAAAGTTACAATATCGTGAAGACTAGTTTGTGAAATCGTATTGGAGATATATTTTTAAGTGATTGTCTAGTTTGTTCGGTTGAAAAACATGTACTAGATAGTGTGACCAATGAAATTGTGATACAAATTTTCCAGAATATGAGTGAGCGTAGGGTATGTCTTTAATATAGCTAGTTGTATTGACATTATTTAAGATTAAATTTATATGGTTCTTCAAATAAAATTTTTCGACCCCATAGATCAAAATTCTGGCTCCGCCATTTGTCACACATATAGATCATGCGGGGAAACGAAGGACCTTACATGCTTAGAAACGAGGGAGAGAGTTGGATACATCCATCTCGGTGCACGTGCTATGATATTGACGAAGATGTCGGCCGGAAGTGACTCAATCATCGTAGACGGCGATTCTGACGATAGCTCCTTCCCTGCCCTAATTTTGGAAAACGTATTTAATGTTTTAGGGTTAACAGATTTGATTTTTAGATTTTTTTTTAAATCATGTATATATAGATTAGATATGTGTTAATATTTTAGAATAGTATTTTTATGATATTGTTTTAGGGATCAACATCCCAAAGTTATAATCAATCTGAATGAAAGGAATGTTCCTGACTTTTAGGAACCACTTTTATTTTCACGTGCCCTCAACACATCTTCAGATATTGATACAAAGTGATTAGTTTTTATGAAGAGAAAGAGCTTTGCAACGATTATGAAGAGACACCAAAGGACTTTTTGTAACAGCTCTGGTAGAGGAAGTGTTGATCTGGTTATGTGTTGGAGCATTGTTGCAGTGCTTTGTCTAGTGGGCTGTAAATGGGCTTGAAGTATCATGTGATTGCTTGACTTGTGAAGAGTTTTGGGCTGTATCCATATATGGACTAACATATATCAGAACCTTTTGTTGTTCTTATTAACAAATGATTATTTCATCGGTGATGTTTTAGGTGACAGACGTAGACCTATACGTCAATATAAAGATTTTATCATATTTCATACGAAAATAAATACATCCTTCTCATAAAAGTACCCACAAGGTCAAATCGCATGCCATCTAACAATAAGTCCAAAGTGAATGATGACCCGCTCCACTCAAAAGGGCCTAGTGTTGGTTGATCAAAGAGGAGTCAACTTAGTAATCAAAACCATTTGGCGAATACACACTGAAAAATAATCACAATTAAACAAGAAGGAAAAAGAGAAAAGGAACACACCCTATGAACAAACTAAAATAATCCAAAATACAGATCCAAGGCCCTCTCGGGCGAAGTACAAAAACATCCAAAAAGTTTAACAAGTTCGAGAAAAACAAGAAAAAAAAATCCAAGAAACAGAAGTCTCAAGACATTATTCCCATCAAAAGACTGGGAACCAGAGCGCGGATTAGACCTTATCGGGCGAGAACCTGCAACACTTGTTGGGATATCAGGCACCCCTATGTAATCAACATTGAGATCAAGACACCGTGCAACCTGGAAAGCGTTCTCGAGCTCTAGCTTCTCATCAACCAATATTTTCTATTCATCCCCCAAATCGAACTTTCCAGCACATAAGTGGCTCAACATCTCAACGTGAGCCTGTCGCAACGCCCCTCGTAACACCCAACTAACCTCGTAGTAGTCTCGACAACCTGCTCAAAAATGTCAGACAAGTGTAAAAAGAGGGAAAGCACATAAATGTGAAAACATCAAGACACTATAATACCATACCTGACCGAGAGCGGACATCACCTCCCTGAAGATACCCAACTCCCTAAGGGAAGAGATCAAAGAGATCTGGAAACCTTGAGGAACAATCAGACCGCGCAAGATATATAATGAATCAGATTCTTTGGGGAAATGATTTTCCTTAAAAGGACAGACTTGTGTGCGGCCATCTTCTCCGGAAGACAATCAAACTCATCGCGAGCTCGTTTGGATGATGGCTCGCCCTCTCTAGGCTGCTGAGTGATCAGGGGGTTATCAGAGCATAATATCTCCACATCATCATTAGGGCTCGTCTCCTTGTCTTTCTTCAAGGACTCGGAGGGGCCAGCAGAGTTTAAGGCGTCTTAATGATAATCTGTCTTTGGAGAGATCATATGTATGTTCAGCCTCCGTAAAGAACGAGATAAGCAAGCGTAAAACATGTTAGAGCCAAAACCTGAGGAAGGAAGCACAGATGCAGAAACACTACGAAAGTCAATCGCAGAGCCGCAGCTACAGCTGCTGCACTTAAGAGAATAGTCCGACTTATCCAGTGTAGGATTAACAAGATGGTTTCCTCCAGCATTAACTCTGCACTCAATCGTTGTTACATCCAAGGATCGAGTTGAAAGTCTCAAGATACAGAAAGAAGAAGATCAAAGACCGAACGAAGAAGATACTCTCGCGTCTCTCTTCTCTTCCCCGATCTCTTTCATATTCTACCATTATATAACTTAGGGATAAGTCGGTTTAATAGCAATTGGGCCTAAAACACTTAACCGACCCAATTTATAAAATTAACCCAACAATCCCCCACAAGTTTTATAAATTGTAAGAATACATGATGATGTTTCATTGAAACTTGAATCAACATTTCTTGAGAATTTCACACACTTTTATCAAGGTTTGTCAACACAAACCGAAACATATTACAATTGATGACTTAGTCATCAATTTATGTTACGTAACATTTTTATTATATGTAAGATTTACAAAAATGTTTCAGACTTCCGAGTATTTATAGCTTCACTCGTCCACTTACTTCAGCATTTTACACATGATCATTTATGTCATATCTTTATCATGTTCCTTTAAACAAAAATGCAGAGCCTGCAGTTTAAATTTGCTCAAAAGGCCTACAATTTATATTGCTTCCTTTTGTAGTTTACACTACGTTTTAGTACTTTAGAAAGTTATTCACTTACATACATCATAATTTTGAACTAAGACCATTTGTCTCATTGTTCAATACATGATCTTCCAAAAATCTGCAAGAAATTCCTCACAAAATGTTTCATGTTACAATCTAACAATACATATAATTACTATGCAACATACAAGAATAGTTTATCCAAGTTCTAGTCTATAAGTTCATTATGTTATGAACCTTATGCAGACTTCTACTTGTCGATACTCTATTTTTCTTGTTTCCATAAACATTCTAGAATAAGACCCTTTGTCTCTTCTATCCATGACTATCAAAATCAGATTCATCATTCATTTGAACTTTTGAATACGATAACCAATCATTTATAACAGTTTCATTACATGTAAGAATCATTAAACCTCTGTTCATACACATAATCTGTTTTTTTTTCTCAACTCAGACTTCTATTGTCTCTTTACATGACCTTTCAAAGCTCCAAGACTTTCCTTTAATTGACCTTTTGAACTAGAAGTTTACATGAGTAAACTAACTAGTAAGGAGCCCAAAAAACATCTCAGCTTAAGTCAATTGCAGTCTCATTTCTCTTTCAGTGTCCAGGACCATAGGTCCACATAGAAAATTAGTTAGAGGATTTGCTATATTCAAATGATAAGAGTCCAGCTTCTAAAAGCCCTCCAATCCCTTTACCAAACATATCAAAGAGGTCCTTTTTTTTCTCTGACTCTCTTACACTTTATATGTGTTTCAAGAGGTCATTTTCTTGACTCTCTTACACTTAAATCAAGTGATTCAAAGAGGTCATCTTATTGACTCTCTTTCGCTTGATTCTACATTTTAGTGGCGTATCAAGCATGTTAAACTTAATATGCCCTAACAGTTCATTGGAAAAATCCAGAAATTAGTACCACAAACACTTCAAGAACAATTCTGTTTTACTAACAATGTTCAAGCAACATCCAATAATCATGTTAACTCTAGAATCATGTTTATTCAAGAAACTAGTAGCACAACCAAGACCAAAATCTCTTCTAATTCCATTTCTTATACTTATTTAAGGTCCCTCTTTATGACAAATAAATACACGACTCTGCAAAGAGAAACTAGAAGAACCAAAATCTAACACCTTTGTTTCACAAACACTTATCAAAGAGTAATCATAGATAAGCAAATATTCACAACCTATGAAACTTGGAAAGCACACACATCTCCAAGATTTGAAGCAAATCTTTTTGAAATCAGAGAGCAACAAAATTACTCAACCATCATTTATGCTTTCTTTTCAATATATTGCATCTACCAACATTCATTGATTCACTAGAAATTTTTTGGATCAATTTCCATGAAGAGGTAAGGACGAACTCATTCCTTATTCTATAATACTCAGCCAAAAAAATTAAATCCAAAACTCAATTCTAAATTCTTTTCAAAAGAAACCCCCTCTGAAGAATTCAAGACCTTTATACTTAATGATGTTCTAAAAGAACAACAATAAGAGGAACTATGATTTTAGAGCAGATGGATTTACTTACCTTAACAAGGTTAAGACACAGACACAACCCCCACAATAGATCCACACAGTCAGCCTTTGTAAGTTTCTTGAATTTAAGAATTACTCTTGACTCTTCTCGCAGTCAGGCTTTGATCGATTATCCTGAAGGTTCATCGAGATAAGCTTCGTTTTTCTTTGTTGATAAATCAGGGAAGCTATTCACTGGACATATCTTCCAACTCTTCGTGCCATCGGCGGCAAACTCAGAAGATCGCGATTGAGCCAGTGACTGGCGGAGTCTTGTCAAGTTCGTGTCCGATGAATTCGTCGTTCTTGTCAGAGTCGACAAGCATCAAAGAATCTTTCAATAAACCGATAATTGTCTCTGTTAATGCTTTCTTTATCCCATCGATTCTCTCAGATCCCGTGAAAGGATGAATCTTTGAAAGATCTTTGATTGCAGAGTTCTTCATCAACTCAAAAGCTCAAACATATTTATTCTCTTAAGATTGTTAGAGCCAAAACCTGAGGAAAGAAGAACAGATGCAGAAACACTATGAAAGTCAATCTCAGAGCCGCAGCTACAGCTGCTGCACTTAAGAGAATAGTCCGACTTATCCAGTGTAGGATTAACAAGACGGTTCCCTCCAGCGTTAACTATGCACTCAATCGTTGTTACATCCAAGGATCGAGTTGAAAGTCTCAAGATACAGAAAGAAGAAGATCAAAGACCGAACGAAGAAGAGACTCTCGTGTCCCTCTTCTCTTCCTTGATAATTTTCATATTCTACCATTATATAACTTAGGGATAAGTCGGTTTAATAGCAATTGGGCCTAAAACACTTAACCGACCCAATTTATAAAATTAACCCAACAAAACACAGTAGGAATGACCACAACACAAGAAAGTAGTTAGAAACACTAAGAAAACCAAAAAAAATTCTTCTAGAAAAAACAATATAAAACCAACCATACCTTCATGATGCTCATATCAAGCATGAGAATGCATTGAATTTTCTACCACCAGAGAAAAAGGATTGAAAGAGAGCGCTCCACAGATCTTTTTTACGTTGAAAGGTCTCCACGACCAACGACTTGGTCAAGTGGGCTGGTTGTCTGGTCAGCTCCAAGAATAATCTCAGAACCTACTGCAAGTGCAAGACAATTGATCAAATCAAAAAACATTAGCCACATAGTCTTAGAAGTCAAATGAAAAGAGAAGAGAGTTCAAAGGAAATATTAAAGCCCATGCAATCTGTTCCAAGTATAAGAGGAGAAGACGAAGGTGGAATTCCAGAATTAGGAGAACAACTAGCCATATAGCAAGAACGGTAGTTATAATCGATAATAACTTAGCTTCATAGCCAAATGATTTTATCTTTTCACTTATTCATGTTTATTGTTAGTTTTTGCATTAACAATATCTTATTTGATATCTCTATTAAGTATCTTCCAGAAATGTTTGCTTTTTCATTCTGAGTACAAAAACTAATAAACCGATGACAGTGGCTACAAAAGCAATTGATGCAACAACTGGTGAAATAACTTTCTTTTTCTTCTTAGATGGGCCTTTACATGATTTAGAGAGACATAGATTTGGGTTTACTTCAACATTGCAATAAGGCAAGGGTTATTTAGAGACCGATCCATCCAGACATATTTTTAAGCGTAACACTTCCAGAGAGGTATGTACCGATCGATATACACCGGGACCGATCAGTCTGTACAACTATGGAAATGTTACGTTTTCCAGCATTGTTGATTTCTAGGAATGTTACCGATTGATCTATACGTTTCTGGAAAACATAAGACTTTCAGAGTGGCACAGACTGATCGGCCAAGTACATATCGATATGTGTGTTTTTTTTTTTTTGTTGACAGAAAAAGAAAAGGAAATATTTTTTTTTTGTAGTTGTGACTATGACCATAGTCCATTGAAAAACTTATTACTCCCGTTGACACAACCACAAAACTGAGGAGAAGAACCCAAAGAAACAGAGCAAAAATATAGTAGAAGCAAGAGGTAGAGTTAAGGTTGTAGTTGAATTACTTGAGGTAATTCACTGATTTGCTAAGATGTCTCTGGAAGTAAAGTTGTAGAGAACCAGACTGAGTAGTATAAGACCATCTCCAATAGATGGTATTATAATTTGAGGTTCTTAATAGTAAAATATTAATATTTTTATATGAATTTAATTTTTTATTTAAATTATATATTTTTTAAAATTTTGTCCAGTGAAATGAGTACAAATGGTGTTTGGGTCTCTTAAAGTGTTTAAATGGGTCTCTCCTCAATCGTTTGAGAACACGAGGAGGCGATTTCCAGGCGATATTTCCTAAGACTTTATGGCGTGGCTGGGGCGGAGGTAGAGTCTTCGTTCCCGATTGCGGGGTGGTTTCTTTGGGTAGATCTAGGGTTGGATAGAGGCGAGGGGTTCCTTGGGAGGTTTTTTAGTTAGTCGGGAGGGGGGGGGGGGGGGGGGGAGGGGGGTCGGGGAAGGTGTCGGGAGGTGGTGGTTTGTGGTTGCGTTTGTGGGGGGTTTTCTCTTTGAATCGTTTTGTCTTCCTATTAGGCGTCGGGTTCAGATCTAGGGTTTTTGGTTTGGACCTCTTTGTTTTGGTTCTAAGAGTGTGTATGGGCTATCGGTAAGTCGTTGTTAGGGTTCTGGGGGGGGGGGGGGGGGTTCTTTCTGGTTCTTTGTTCTTGGATTTTTAGGTATCGGTTGTTTAGGGTTGTGTGGGCTTTCTGGTTCTAGGGTTTCGGGTTTCAGGGTCCGACATTTCTCAGGGGAGGGTGTTGTTATTCAAGTTTCTCGGAAGTGGCTAGGGTGGTGGGGGTCTCGTTTCCCAGGTCAGTATCTCTTCTGGTCATGCCTCTTCGTCTTCACAACCAAGGTGTATCAAGGTAAGGGTTTCTTTGGATAATGATTACTGAATATGAAATTAAGTTGGTGTTTTGTGTGTTTGGTGGTGGTGTGGTTCTGATGCGAGACCATGTGGTCAAGCTGTGTCGATCGATGGAAAAGTGGGGGACTATGGTTGTTCTGTCTGGTAACATTAATTCCAGAGAAATAGCTATTAGGTTGAACCTACAATGTTGGGATACTGTGGTGTTACAGGAGTTTGTGAGTTGTGTGAGACATTGGGATATCTTGAGCATCGTACAAAATTACGAATTGGGGTGTTTGTTATCCTGTTTGATGTGTCTTAGGATTTGG
This sequence comes from Lepidium sativum, assembly GCA_023374145.1. Lineage (NCBI taxonomy): Eukaryota > Viridiplantae > Streptophyta > Magnoliopsida > Brassicales > Brassicaceae > Lepidium > Lepidium sativum. Next base: position 9,609 of record JAKUCM010005071.1, read on the forward strand.
TCGTAGGTTTTTATGGAATGGCAAATTCTATGTTGATATTTTTCATAGGAGATGTTCCTGTATATGGTGTGTGGGGTAGTGATAAGAAGAATTCCATATGCTCGAAGTTGGTTGAGAAAATGGTTTATGGGTGTTTTGGCAGTACCTTAAAGTTGGTTCATGGGGGTTTTTGCAGTACATTAAGATTGAATGTTAGGTGGATAGATTTTGGGAGTATAAATGTGTTGTTGGAGTTTAGACCTATTGGTAAGACTCTGTATTATGGAGTCATGTCTTTATGCTCTGCACCTGGTAATCACTCATAGAAATGCGGTTTATTTGATGTTTTTGTGAGGTATCTCCTACAATTGGAGTGCTCGGATATTTGGTTGAGGAGGACCAGAATTTGGTTCGGCTTGAGTTCAGAGGATCCTATATTAAAGGTAAGCCTCTTTATTTCTGTGTTAGCAGTGAATATTTCCGTCTCATTTGAATATATGTGGGAGGGGATGAATATTTTTCAAAAAATTATCCAGCTTTTTGTGTGGTATGATTCTGTTAAAAAGGAGGGTTTTATGAAATTGATTTTATTCGTATTTTAGGGAGATATGCTTATCTTGTGCGAATATTTGAAAAGATAACATGCTTTCTGTTATATGTTTTTGAATTACGAATGTTGTGTGGTGTTGAACGAGTGTTATTATGACTTAATAGGATTTTGTTATGCCTAAAATTAAGGAGTAAAATCTTTTATTTGATTCTTGATTTTTCCAAAAACTTAATTGAACTCTATAAAGGGAGGCGTCTTAGATTTATGAGTTTAATATTGCTAAAAAAACACTATCTTTTCGAGAAGCTTTAGTTTTTGAGGTTTGTTCAGCTAATAATGTCTCAGTTGGGAATAAATAAGAAAGGTTTGGGAGTCAAGTCACCTCCTAAACTTATGAAAATTAAGATTCCTAGAATTTATAACTCAGCTCTTTTGGCTAGGAGTTCTAAAGTCTTAATGGGTAGGTGTCTTAACCCACAAATTCAGAATGTGGATACCTTCCTTTTTCGGATACCATAATTTTGGAATTTAGTGGGTCGTGTAAGTGGCTTAAATTTGGGTAAGGGTAGGTTTCAATTTGAGTTTAAGTCAGAAGACGACTTAGCGAGAGTTTTAGAAAATGGTTCAATAAACTTCGATGGGTGGATGATTTCATATGCACCTTGGAAGGCGATGGCTGATGCCGATTATCCGAATATGATTAGGTTATGGATTAGGGTAACAGGGATTCCGTTTGAGTATAGAGTGGAGGAAGTCTACCGGTTAGTTGCTGAGTCTTTAGGAATAATTATTGGTATTGAGGTCCAAAAAGGTCAGGTCCTTATAGAGATACAATGTTCTAAACCTTTGACTTTTTCCTCAATCTTAGAATTTGAGGAAGAGAAAGAGTCTATGATTATGTTTGAGTATAAACTTCTGGTAGGTTTTTGTCGTTTATGCTATAGAATGACTCACGAGGCTGAGGCCTGTTATAAGGCCAAAACAGAGGATAGAGAGTCGGGGCTAGCTGGAAAGAGGAAAATGGGGGGGGGGGGGGGGGGGTCGGGTGTTTGACAGAACTAAAAGCTTTAAAGGTGCTGTTATTGGGGGGGGGGTAAGAGGAACCTATGGGCAGTTTCTAGGGCATTGTCAATGACAGATAATGCGGAAATTGTAAAGAGGGGCCGGGAAACGATCCCAACAGAACTGGTGGAAGTACAACATGTATTGTGTAATTTCAGATACTGGTTGATTGGTTTGTGTGTCAATTTGAGTATTTGTTATCTTGAATGTTTTCAGGGCTCTGGTGATGCTGAGGAGGCAGAGTCCCTACCTGCTAAGAAGGTTTGGATACCGCTTTTCCAGGGAGATAATGATGGTACTGAGCTGATGTCGGATTTTGTGAAAAGTGATGCCATTGGGGAAATGGACATGTCAGACGCAGAGGCTCTGGCTCTTGAAACAGAGTTCGATGATCAAGTGGAGATATTACAGTTAGAGGATTCCTTTCATGATTCTGCAGAGTTGATTGATGCACTTTCAGAAATCGAGGAAGGTGCTTTGGATACTATGGTACCAGAATCAGGTGTGTGTTATAGACATAACCTGTCTAAGGAGGAATTAAAAGCTATAGGTGCATAATTAGTGGCTAAAAGACAGAATGGAAAAGATGGGAGACTTACCAAGCAGCCATCGAAGAAGTTACCTACTCCTATTTGCGGTGTTAGTGCAAAGAAGATGGCTATACTGGGTACAAGGTCTCCACGAAGGACACCTAGTTGTTTGAAGCTCAAAGAGAGTAAGATGAAGCAGCAAGATAAGAGCTTAGATTATACTAGATTTTTAATGTTTTTAAAAAATTTATGTTGGAATTGTGAAGGCATTGGGAATAAGGTCTCTATTAGATATTTAAGGGATATTTAGAATTTATTTAAACCTGAAATATTGTTCTTATCAGAAGCAAATAATAACTACTTTTTTATGGAAAAAATTCAGCTTCACTTAGGATTTAAAAATCTAACAACAGTAGAACCTTTGGGAACAAGTGGAGGGTTGGCTTTATTTTATCCGGATGATTGTTATATCCAGATAAAATATAAGGATAAAAATATGATCGACATATCTTTAGATATTTTAGGGGTTACATCATATATAACTTTTATATATGGGGATCCAGTGCAATCGGGACGGGAATATTTCTGGGAACGTTTAATTAGGATGGGAAGTACTAGGTTGTGCCCGTGATTAATCTCTGGAGATTTTAATGAAATAGTAGGGAACCATGAGAAGCAGGGGGAGCGCCAAGGAATCAAAATTCATTTCTTGATTTTAAGCACTTCATTCGAGTTTGTGGTTTACTGGACTTTCCAAAACGAGGAAATATATGGTCATGGCGAGGGGTTAGGCGAAATGAAGTAATTAGGTGTGTTCTAGATAAAGCTCTGGGAAATAGAGATTGGCATGAGTTATTCCACTACAAGAGAACACAGCTTTTACAACTCCAAAATTCGTCCCTAAAGCGTTGTAAAGACCTTTTACAACGCATTAGGGATGCCACGTGGTTCGTCGTGTCTTGCACGTCGTAAGGCACAAAACGTTGTAAAAACGTTGTAACATTTAACAACGCAAAAATAATGTTGTTAAAACGTCGTAAACTAGACATTGTAAAAACGTCGTAACATAAAGTGGGGGTTGTAAATTCGATGGCAAACTAAACGTTTTTAGTTAGTTGTAAACTTAACAACTAACTTACAACGTTTAGTTTACAACTAAGTAGATTCGAATTCTTTTACAACGTTTTAAAGTCGAAATGTGTTACAACGTATTAAAGTCGAAAACTTTACAAATAACTAAAGGCGAAAATTTTACAACTATTTAAAGACGAAATTGTTTACAACTACTTAAAGACGGATATTTTACATAGAATTAGGGACTAAAATTTGTGATTTATTTTTATTAAAATGTGAAATTTAATTTTTTGTATTTAAATAATAATATGAAATGAATAAATTAAAATTTTAATATAAAACAAAAATATGAAATTAAAATGTTTTTACGAAATTTAATTACAAATTACAAAATATTTTTACAAAATTTAACGGAGTAATTCGTCGAACATGTCAGAGCTACGGTCGTCCTGATCTTCAGCTACCCGCTCGTTCAAATCGACCTCGACATTCTCGGTAGGCCTAATCCCGAGGTTGCGACGTCTAAGCATGTGCATGTGGATTGCCCGCGACCAAAATATCCATCATGGATTCCATGGCTGCGAATTTCTCATCCGTCGTTTGCTTAAGCGAAGCAATTTCCGCACGAGATTCCTGCAACTGAGTACGGAGTGAGTTTTCGCCTATCCAGTTAGAAGTGACTCTCTGGACATCTTGGGCGGATCCTATGCCAATAATCCGTCCCTTTTTAGTTGGAGAGATCTACAAAAAAGTTTTGTGAGGGAAAAAATATTATTTAAATTAAAATATTTAATTTAATACCTGCTTATAAATTGTGTTGATCTCCGGAGCACTCAGTTGGACTGGAGTACCGTTGTTGGATTCCTGGGAAAGCTGCGTTTGACGCTCCTGAACCGCAGCTTCAACCTGGCTATGTAGCAGATCACAATGTGGATCGACGAAGACGCTAGATTTCTTCTTATGGGTTGCGGCATACAGTTCTGGAAGCGTAGGAATCTGTCCAGTTCTTTCCGCCTAATAAAAAAAATTTAAATTAAATATTAATTTATGTTAATAAATATTATAAATGAAAAAAATTATTTTAAAAAGTACTTACAATTTGTATTGCCACTCCGCCAAAAGGCATTTGGCCCGCAGTGTGCGGCATTGCGACTGGCAAATCGTCGGGGCCAATCGTCTTCCGGGAGGCGGAGCACTGAGCAGCTCTCCTCACAGCTACAGGGTCTACCTAGTAACTCTTCAGTCCATCCCAATAAGCGTTGGTCATGAATGTGGGTTTCCCGTCATCTCCCTTCACCTCCCACTCGGTTTTCCAGCCCGAGACTGTGTTAATAAGCCGTTTCATGGCTCTGCGGTTGAATTCATGTCGGACAGTCTCGTTGATAGAGACTTCCCAATTACAACGTTGCTAGTAATTAATGTAATTAATTAATTTATTATTATATATTATGGTATGTTGAGTAAAAAAAAATTAATGTTAAAAAAAAAATTACCGCAAAAATCTTGAACCACGTTATGCGAATGTAATGTGGTGTTGATTTCCAATTTGGAGTCGCCTCCACGAAATAGCTTTTGATGCATTCCGTGATGCTTCGTCCCACTTTGCTATTAATACCGAACCTGAAATTGTTTTAATATATATTATTAGTTATTTAATTATAAATGTTTAAATTAAGTATGTAAAATAAGTAATAAGTTCCAGTAGGACGATCGATGTGTAGATGCGGCAAATTCTCGCGGTTTGGTGCCACGAGAATATCCTCAACCCTGTACTGCGCATAAGGTGCATCTGGCGGCACCAGAAGGTCTGGATGGACCACAACATTCGTCGGAGGGGGATCTACGGCCACTTCTGGTGCTGGGGAACTATGCGGTGGTGAATGACTCTGATGTTGTGACTGCGTCTCTGGCACAGCCGAGGAAGTAGATGAGGATGCGGTGCCGTGCAACATGTCAATGTAATGGACACGGCGTGTATGCTTACGGGGTGCCATAATTTGTACCTACAAAAGGATCTTCCATAAATTAGACATTGGATACTACTAAATAATATATAAACTCTAGAGTTTAAATTCCGTATCTACTACATAAATTCTAAACAACCTACATTATTCTAAATCCTAAATTTGCAAAATAAAAATTGTAGAGAGAAGAGAGAGAGGATACCTTAGAGAGAGATTGTAGATTGGGGAATGATGGAATGATGTTGCAAAAATTTGTGTTATATTTATTGGGAATACGTGGAGTTGTAAAAGAGTTGGGAATTCAGAAAAAGTCGTCAAAGAGTTGTAAAATTAGGGTCGAATTTACAACGTATTCGATGTAAAGACGTTGGCAAATGTGGGTTCAATGTACCGTTATGGTACAATTATTGAGACGTTATGGTGCATTCAAAGGCCTGTAACGGTATAGAGCAAAACGTCGTAAAGACGTTGGCAGCTAGCAACGTATTTACGACGTTCCTGGTCCCGACTCATTTACGACGTTCTTTAATAATTTATTATTGTATACGATTTATATATTATAAGATATATAATTTATATGTATATAATATGTATGTAATATGTATATAACTTATATTATTTATGAAATTATAAAACATCGTAAAGGAGTCGGGAGCTAGGAACGTCGTAAAGACGTTTCTAGCTGCCAACGTCCTTACGATGTTGTCTTTACGATGTTTTAAGCTCCCAACGTCCTTACGATGTTTTATAAGAATTTAATTTTTCCGAAGTGTTTATACATCATATAAGTCATATAAAATCCTATAAAATATTATAAATATTATAAATCATATAAATCCTATCAACAATATAAACCATATTACAAATGTGGGATACAAATTCTTAAAAATGTCGTAAAGACATTGGGAGCATTCTTAAAAATGTCGTAAAGACATTTAAGAATTTCATTTTTTCCTAAGTGTTTATACATCACATAAATCATATAACATACTAGATTGATTTTAGAGGAATGTTTAGCGGAATGTTAGATTGATTTATAAAACTTAGATTGATAATTTTTTTATTGATTTGTAAAACTTAGTTTGATTAAACTTTGATTGCTAAAAGATTGACATAATACTTTGTTCTTACATTATAAACCGTAAAATCAATCAGATTCTTCACCGTTACTACCATTTCCACTACTTGGATTATCACTTTCTGCAAACTCGTCATGTTCCTCATCGTCAACATCTTCTTCAGGGAGATCCTCGTACTCTCGGTTTTCCGGATCGATAAGAACCACTAGCTCTGTAGCTTGCTCTGACACTTGTATCAATGAACATGATTCTTCCTGCAACGGTAAATCTCCGCATCCTATAATTCGCCCACGAGGTCTGATCTTCACTGTAGCTAACCAATTGATGCCTGATTCTTTGATCCTTGGATATGGAATGAAGCTAACTTGCTCTGCTTGCGATGCTAAGACAAAAGGCTCAAACTTGTTGTATCTTCTCCTCCCATTCACGTCCACAACTCCAAATTTGCTGTAACGGACACCTCTGTTGATTACGGGATCAAACCAGTTATTGGCAAATAACACATCCGTTGATACGAAACCTTCTTACGCCCACTCTCTTGTGCCTTATATCTTGGTTTGTTACAGAACCGACATTCTTGTAACATATCATCATCTTTCCAGTAGATCATAAAATTATCTATACAAACATCAATGGTTGGCAACCCAAGACTATAGACCAAATTCTGCGTCTCGTAATATGATTCTGCACAAACATTGTCTTCTGGCAAATACTCTTTGAGCAAGTCAGTTCACATATTCATGCATGATTTCTGCCCCATTCATAAACTCCTTTGTCACGATACCAGCAGCATCTCTATGCATATACATCCACTTCCGTTGCTCGAATATATCTCCACCGAAAGATATTTTTTGGGTTTTTCCACAAAACCGTTTTTTTTTCCTCTACCACATTTTTTTTTGTTTATTGATGTTGTGATTAATGAAGAGAGCCTTCCTCCTTATATAGGCAAAAAATTAACTATGATTTTACAACATCCCGCAAATTACGAGTAAATTACAACATTTTACCTAACCATAAATATCTAATTTGAAATTACGTTCTTAAATAGTTGTAACCTACTTAGTCGTAAATGAGTTGTAAAATAGAGACGTTTTAACATCGAAATTTTTAATTTAACAACACCTTTACAACTCCAAGTTTAAATTTTATTTAAATCTTTTATGTAACAAGAAAAACGTGTTTACCTACTTTGACATTCGATGTTAATTCGATGTAAATTATAGAGCTCATAAAAGAGTTTCAACTTAGGGACTAATTAACAACGAATTGTTTGAGCAATGGGAAAGCGTTTTTAAGGAGTCGTAAAATACCGACTTGTTTACAACGTAAATTTTCGTTGTACTTTTACAACTCATTTACGAAGAAATTTCAAAACATCGTAAGGGAGTTGCAAATACCTCCTTATTTTACGACGTCCCAAAAACGTTGTAAAAAATGGTCCCTAAGCTAATGTTCTCTTGTAGTGTTCCCTAATTCTGAGGTTCATTATCTAGAGATGATAGGTTCAGATCATCGACCAATATTAGGTTTCTTCAAAGATACGTTTCAGAAAACTAAGAGGAATTCTTTTTGTTTTGATAGACTATGGGTAGGATTACCAGGGCTTATGGATGTTGTGGAAAGAGGGTGGAAAGGTTGTGGTTTTCGTCAGCCTTCCTCTCTCACGGAACGTATTAGTAGGTGTCAGAATTAAATTTCACATTGGCGTAGTAAAAATGTCCAACCTAGTAATAGAAAATTAATGGAGCTCAAGCAGAGAGTTGAGGAATATAATACGAATTCTGTAGTCGATCATCAGTTAATAGCTGATACCATGGCTAAGCTTAAACAAGCTTACGTAGAAGAGGAGATATATTGGAAACAAAAAAAACAGGAAAAAGTGGCTGAAAGAGGGTGATGAGAATACTAAGTTTTTTAATGTTGTGACTAAAAAACGTAGAGCGAGAAACTAATCACTGGTCTTCTATCTGCGAGGGGTGATTGGGTAACTACAAAGAGTGAGATACTGGGAGAAGCTACGTTTTACTTCTCGAAATTGTTTACTAGTTTGACACAAAGCGAGGTCAGAATTGAGGGAGTAGATTCGAAGATCATAGAATTAGATAATCAGTTGTTGATGAGGCTTATAACGGAATTAGTGGCCAAGATAGCGTTATTTATGATTGACCCAGGAAAGACTCCAGGGCCAGATGGTATGACATGATTTATTTACCAGAATTGCTGGGAGATAATTAAAGAGGATTTGGTAAGTTTAGCAAATAAGTTTTTGAGAGATGGTTTTTTTGAGAAATAATTGAATAAGACTAATATATGTCTTATTCCTAAGGTTGCACGACCTAGATGTATAAGTGAATTTAGACCTATAAGTCTTTGTAATATTGGGTATAAATTGTTGTCAAATTTTTTGTGTCTAAGGTTAAAAAGGGTATTACCTAAAATAGTATCTGAGACACAGTCAGCTTTTGTAGCTGGACGAATTATTTCTGATAATATACTGATTGCTCAGGAATTATTACATGCTTTATATACGAACTCAGCAGTTAGGGGGCAATATATGGCGATCAAGACAGATATGAATAAAACCTATGATAGAGTCGAATGGAGTTTTATTAGGGCTCTGTTGCACAAGTTGGGTTTTGTGATAAATGGATAAATTGTGTGATGTGGTGTATCACAAGTATGGAATATTCAATTTTGATAAATGGATCTGCAGGGGGGAATGTTAAACCCCGAAGAGGTTTGCGACAAGGGGATCCACTCTCGCCATATTTATTCATTATATGTATAGAGGTCTTAATTGCTAAATTGAGAGTAGCTGAGCAGCAAAGACAAATATATGGTATACGGATAGCTTAGGATTGTCCGACTGTATCTCATTTACTGTTCGCGGATGATAGTCTCTTTTTTTGTACGGCCTCTAAACGTGAGGCGGATGCCATTTTACAGCTTCTCAAGGAATACAAATTAGTATCAGGCCAACAAATTAATTTTGCAAAATCATCGATTCAATTTGGTAAAATGGTGTCTGAAGATAGTAAAGGGGGAATACAACAATCTTTTGGAATTATTAATGTAGGAGGAATGGGATCCTATTTAGGCCTTCCAGAAAGCATCAATGGCTCTAAGAGGGATGTTTTTGCATATTTTGGAGAACGGTTACAAGACCGGATAGATAGTTGGTCAGCAAGGTTTTTATCAAAAGGCGGAAAAGAAATCCTGATTAAGTCGGTTTTAACTGACTTGCCTACATATGTTATGTCCTGTTATAGAATTCCTTGTTTGGTCGTAAGGAAAATTGAGTCAGCAATTGCACGTTATTGGGGGTGGCATTACACTCAGACGGGCTGTTACAAAGTGAAATCAGGTTACAAATTAGTAGGAGAGGAGTTGGGTACGGAAGAGTGTAGGGTCGGACCCTCTGTTGGTGTTTTTTTTTAGTCAGTATGGAAGATAGATTGTCCTAGTAAGATTAAGCATTTCATTTGGACCATATGTTTTTGCAAGTTCAAAGGCTTGAAAAAGCACATATGTTTCCTTGGTTAATTTGGCATATCTGGAAAGCTAGGAATGATTTTTGTTTCACGAACAAAGATTTAGATCCAAGATCGATATTGCAGCAGAGAGCTGATCTAGATTATTCGGAGTGGATAAGGGCGCAATTTGGTCTTTCGGTTTTAGGACAACAACCAGGGCCCAATACTGACTTGTATAAGTCAGCAATGATATATCCTTCCATAGCTGATCCCGGATTCACATTACAAGTGCTTTGTGGATGCTTCGTGGAAAGCGATTGACCAATTTATAGGATTTGGTTGGGTCTGCTTTACAGATTCGCTGGAAAGGGTATTGATATATACAAAACGGAGTAGACAGAGCCTCTCGTCTCTACATGCGGAGGTGGAAGCAGTGATTTGGGAGCTACGTTTTATGCAGGAACGAAGAATCCCTGAGGTTGAAGTTTCAACGGACTGCGAAACGGTGGTGTGGATTTTTGACCGTCCGGAGGCATGGCCGACATTCTTACCATATCAGGATGAGTATCAGTGTCTGAGTTCCTCTTTTTCCCTCTGTCACTTGTGAGTAATTCCTAGAGTTCTGAACCACAGAGCTGATGCTTTGGCTCATCAGACCCGAGTATCTGCTGAGGTGGTGGAGCTGTAGTGCTTCTCGTGTTTGCGTCTATTATTTTGTTATTTGTCGTTGGAAAAAAAAGAACCCCTTCCCGCTTCTCTCTCATACTTTTCTTTTTTTTAATCTTAAGAACCTTTGTTAAACACCTCCATTGGAGGTGTTCTAAGTACTATCTGTAATGAGTCGTACATCCAAGGATGAGATCACCAGTTTTGTCATCAATTCTTAACAAGACAAATCTGCAACAAGTTTAATGTTAGGATGTGATTGATTTCTTTCGTCGTACTATTCTCTTGTCCACACAAATCTACAGTGGCCCATAGATTAGGTCCAAGATACAGACCAAAGTTGGGAATATTGTCACGATTATCATAGTCTCCATATAATAACCCAGCCCTGATCAGATGATTTCTTCTCTTGGTAACGTTTAGATTGTAGCAGTTTCAATAATCTCTTTGGAAAATATCTTAGAGTCTTGTATAGCTTCAGGAGATTACTCTCCAGATTTGCTTGGACAATACTGATTTTTCCACTCTAAATGTATGTTTTTTTTAAATAATTTTTTTTAACTCTGAATGTATGTTGCGTCCGAATAGATTTCTAATCCAGTTGAGAAGTCTTTATAAGGAGACAGTACATTTGTGGATAGCCCACAATCCAAGCTGACGGTAAATATTAACCATTGAAACCAGTGCATTTCTTTCCATATAACATTTTTTTTCAATATTAAGAAGTTTATTTCTAGGGAACCGCCAACTGTGAGCAGTGGAAACCACCACAACCACAACGTTTGTAAAAGGGTTTCTCTGTTAGTGGAAGAAATTAGGAAGGATGCATATAAATTAAATAAGAAATATGACACCTTGTTGATTTTGAGCTCGAGCAATATGAATGATAGGTAGAGTTAAAATCACTAAATAAAGCCTAAGAGAACTCTCCATATTCATCTAACTTTCAAAGAAAAAAATTGGAGAACCCGTTTTGGATATGTTATTAAAGATAAACAACAAATAAATAGACAAACCCAGATTAATTACTGATCCAAGTGATTGGAGATAAGCCAAGGTAGAAGACATTCTCGGTTGCTTGTCCAATATTTGTGATATTATGCTTCAAATAGGGTATGAAGTATATGTATTTGAGTGCCTTTTTCTCTTTGGTTTTACCAACAAACATGATAGACCCTTTCCTATCTATGTTGACATATGAGCCATTTATAAACTTCACTTTTCGTTTGATATTTTCATGTAGTTTAGAGAAGAACTCTTTATTTCCCTTCACGTGATTACTTGCTCAATTATCAAGGTAACAAAGCGTTGTTCCTTCTTTACTTTCATAGTAATTACTAGGGAATACTTTTTCTACATTCAAGAACATAACCTAATGAACATAAAGAGCTTCTTGTTCGATTTACTTTCCTTTCTCTTCATGTTCATTAAAGTTTGCTTCTTGACTATCTCTCTAGGTCTATCTGAACAAGCTGAAACAAAGTGACCCGGTTTGTCACATCTCCAACATATTACTTTCGATTGATCTCTTCTTCCCTTTTGGTCGTAACTTTTGGTCTCTTCCTCTTTGCTCCGGCTATTTGATTTTTTTCGACCCCTTCCACGACCTCGACCTCCTAGATTTTGTTTCTGTTCCATTATCTGAAAACATAAGTTTTCCTTGTTTCTCCATGTGTTTATTTTTCACATTAATTTGTTTTTCAAACGCCTTTATTCTCTCGATTATATCTTCAAACCTTGTTGTCTTAAGATCTAAGACTTGTTCAAGAGAATCCACAATGTGAAAATACTTGTCTAACGGTAATTCATTAAAAAAATTCTTGATCAGCCTCGTTTCACTAATGATTCTTCAAGTGAGGCTGATTGAGCTGCAATTCAAAAAAATGTCCCACACTCATCAACCGTGATGTTGTCACTCATCATCAATCTCTCTAGATCAGCATCTAGGGTTTGTAATCTTGCTTCCTTTATACGGTTAGCTCCTTGATACTGTGATTTAATAGTATCCCAAAGCTATTTTGCCGTATCTTGATCTCCAATTTTGCAAGATGAGTACATCGGGAATAGATTGAAACAAGATAGCTATGGTTGTGACCATGATTCAATTATTTTCCACATTTCACTAACTCAAAGTGTAATCTTCATTTTCATCGTCAAAATTGTGTAATTTAATGATGATAACATAGGACAATGGATAGATGGAACTTCAGATTCCTTTTTCGTGGTGGTTGTTGGATCACGTCTCCCACTACGTGCATATTTTCCTTGCTCGATCGGATCTTCGATTCAAACTCTCATACCAGTTGTAAATAATTGTAAAACACTTTGAAAGATTATAAATACTGCTCTTCTTATTGATTCAGAAATCATCTCAAAACCAAACATTGTCACTCACAGTCTTTTAATGAAATAACTCCAAAACTTTTTATTTATTAGGAAGTAGGATAACTTCCTATTTTCTTGGAATTGAAGTTACGTACATCTAATTTTATTTATTTTAGTGTTATATATAATAACTAACTCTTATCCAATAATAGCTTAGAATCTAAACTAAGAAATTATTCAATAAAGTGAAGTTTTTGTTACAAGGACTTGAAGTGTTTTCATGGAAACTAAGGTGCGGACCGAAAGAAACACATTAAGCACTAAAGTATTATCATGGACAATCAATTACATAACACGTGTTGTTTTTCTTCTCTGCTAATTAATTTGTGAGTAGATTAATACTCTGTTGATCAGAAATAGATTATTAGCCTAATTAATTTAATGTTTAAGATGTCACAAAAAAAAAGAAATTTCTTTAGTTTTCATGGAACATAAAATACTGGAGAGTTTAAGGACCTGTTTTGTAATTATTGATTATAAGCTGTATAGTTTATTCATTAAACTATAGTTGTAATAGGTTAATTGTAATGCATGTGTCCCGCAAACCCTTCAAATGATTCCGGATGGGTAAGAAGGAAGTGGGATTTGGGTCGCGAGAAATCAGGTTGTATTGGGGAAATTCGGACAAGTTCCATGAAATTCGGACAAGTCCATGATATTCGAACAAGATGGTCGGATCCGGACATGCTTGTAGGATTCAGACAAGACGGTCCTTCCGACCAGGACGGTCGTGATTCGGACAGGCAAGTCAATCTTCAGACAACGTCTCAAATTTTAAGACAAGGGTCAGCATTCAGACAAGTGTGGTCAGTGTTCGGACATGGAGTTATAGTGTCCGAACGGATAGGGTTGGGAGTGATCGGGGCTGGTCAGGGGCAGTTCAGGGAAGGAGTGTTCCGCGAATTGGACTTGGTCCAATTTAAGTGGGTGTGAACCCATGCTATCAAGGGAGAATTAGGGTTAGGGTTTTTGCACCCAAAACCCTATAAATACATGTTTAAAGCCGCCGCTGCCACCTATTTTTCACGAATTCTCTAAGTAAAGGGCAAAAAAGCTTTGCGAAGGTCTCTAAGGCAGTTTCAAACTATTTCAAGCAAGAGAAGGGACAAATCATGAGTGTTGAAGACATGATCGGTGTAACCATGCTGAATTCGCGTCAAGAGGTGTCAGAAAAAGCTAAGGCAAATGTGAGTTTTTGGGACCCTTGTGGTTGATCTGGGTGCGTTTTGGCAAATCCGGGTTAGAATTGCTTGTTGTCTGTATATTCTGACCAACTGATTACTGTATTTGTTAATGATTGTTGCTTCTGTTGATTCGGGTGAATCTGAGTGACCAAGGCAACAAATATGATCGAGCTCTGTGCATGAATACTACTTGTTCTCTGACTTGATTGCTTTATTGTTAGATGCATTTCTTGTTTGGCCTAGTTGGACGGGATGACCGACTCACTAGACAATTCGTTTGCTTACCCAATTTGCATGATTGTAGGTGATGATTTACCCAATGTCTATGAAAGTGGCTAGGTATGAGCGAGATCAAGGCGGGATGCAGGAAGAATGGAATAAGACTGGGAAAAATTGGGTTTAAATACATTTATTTAACATTCTTGCAAACCTTGTTGTACTAGAACCTCATTTGCTTAGTTTATGCATGATTTTGGGCTTATCAAACTGTCATAACTCAAAAATGGACTAAGTAAATAAAGGAACCTAAATTAGCAAAGTGTTTCGTCCGACAATGACCAAACTGAATCGAATTCGGACATAGGCATCTCGAGTTAGGGTGCTATAAGTTGGTCTCAGAGCACAATTTAGTTCTAGGATAGTCGTGTATTGCATAAACGGGTTAGATAATTGGAAATTCATCCTCCTCATGCCAATGTCTCACAGTAAGACTGATATGTAATATAGTGGGTATGAATTGAACTAAGTTAAAAAGAAGGACTAACTTAATGAATCTTGTAACTGTAGATGGCTAAGAGTAACCGAACAAGACGGCAAATTGTAGGGAATAAGACGAATTCTCAAGCTATGGCAGAAAGGTCCGAGGAAGAGGATGTCCAAAAGGCGGATAATCGGCAAAGTGTCGAGAAAAGAGGATGTCTGGTTCCCAGCAGCCTCCCAACGCGAGTGATGGTACCGCGAATCCAGTTGCAATGAGTGAAGTGTTTTCCTTGTTGAGCCAAGTCTTGGAGAGACTGCCTGCTGCAGTATTTCCACCGCGGGTGATTACGCTAACTGTGAAGAATGTGGTCGAAGAGACATAATCTGTGGTTACTCCATCATACTTGAAGATGATGGATCATATGCAAAAGTTTGGCGTTAAGTTCTTCTCTGGAGGTGCCAAGCCAATCGAGGCAGATGAGTGGAAAATTCGACTCGAGAGGAACTTTAACTTTATCCGTTGCCCGGAAGAGTTTAAGCGAGACAATGCGGTCCACTACTTGGAAGGGGATGCGCATAACTGGTGGCAAGGAGTGTTGGGTCGAATGGCTAACCCGAGCTGCAATTGGGAAACCTTTTGTAAAGAGTTTCAGGCAAAGTACTTCCCACCTGAAGTGTTTGATCGGCTAGAAGGAGCCTTTCTGCACCTTTGCCAAGGATCTATGTCGGTAAGGGAGTACAAGACTAAGTTTAACAACCTTAGGCGATATGTGGGTCACGAGTTGGACGATGAGAAAGTCTAGGTCGTCATTTCATGCGCGGACTATGGATGGAGCTCTGGAACGTTTGCCAAGTCCGGAACTACAATTCGGTTGCCGAGTTGGTGGAAAAGGCAGCACAGTTGGAGAATGGACATGAATAATCGAAGTTAATGGGCGAAAGGAAGCGAGTCCAGAATGTACCACAAATCCAATCAGGGAGTGCTTCTGGACCCAAGCTTAAAACGTCGGAAGGGAATGGGTCGGTGAAGATGGTGTTTGCCCGCAGTACGTGCAAGGTTTGCGGGAAGGAGCATTCTGGAACATGTAGAACTGCTCCGGGCATGTTCTTTCGATGTGGTAGTACGAACCATAAGATTTGGGACTACCCAAAGGAGGACTTAAGAGGAAAAGAGGTCCAAGCTAGTGATGCCAAGGTGTGTTACAACTGCGGTGAAGTCGGGCACATCAGGATGCATTGCCCAAAGCTGGTGCAGTCTTCAAGGAAACAGGCAAGTGAAGCACTATCGCTATTGCCACCGCCACCTAATAGGCAAGCATTGATGTCGAGGACTTATTCTGTGGTTGCGGATCCATCATGCCAAAATACTACACGTCTAATCACCGGTGAGACTTATTCTTTGTACTGTGCATGTTCTTGGTGAACTTGCTTATCTATTACGAGTTTTAGGGTCTTTAGCGTTCTATGCAAATGCGTAGGAAATATGAATATGGGTGGTGTGGCAACTCATGTATTGTTTGATTCTGGGGCAACACATTGTTTTGTGCACCCACAGATAATCGGCACTGAAGGATTCAAGAATGAACCCAGAGAAGGTAATGAATTAGTCTGAGCCACTAGGGGGCAAGTGATGGATATTTTGGGAAATGTTTGGGACGTCCTAGTGCTCATAGAGGGAGTGAGCATGCGAGCTGATCTTGTGATATGCTAAGTGAAGTCTTATGATGTAATCTTGAGAATGGATTGGCTCGAAAGGAACAAGGCACACTTAGATTGCTATTGCGATCGAGTGAAGTTTGAAAATGGTGAGAATCAGTTGGTGTATCAAGGAATCCGATCCACCTCAGAAAATATGATCAATTCGGCTATCCAAGCAGAACAGATGCTCGAGCAAGGATGTGAAGCGTACTTAGCTACAATCTTAATTGCTGAAATCAGAATGAACACAGATCACAACGTTATTCCGGTGGTGAGTGAGTTCGAGGGTGTGTTTGGGGTGAAGGGTTTACAACAGCTCGACCCGATCCTTTCTTGATCGAGTTAGAACTCTGGACAGCTCCAATCTCTAAAGCATATTATCGAATGGCGCATGCGGAGATAACCAAGTTAAAGAGACAACTTTGTGAATTGACGGATAAGGGATTCATTCGGCCAAGTAGTTCACCGTGGGTCGACCAGTGCTTTTCGTTAAAAAGAAAGATGGCACTTTTAGGTACTGCATTGACTATCGCGGATTGAACCGAGTAACGATGAAGAACATGTATCCCCTTCAATAGATAGACGAGTTGATGGACCAACTCAGAGGTGCTACCTGGTTCTCGAAGATTGACTTGGCTTCGGGTTATTATCAGATCTCAATCACGAAGCCTGACGTTCGAAGATAGCCTTCATGAAACTGATGAACGACGTGTTCAGAGAATTCTTGGATGAGTTCATGAACATCTTCATATATGACATTCTGGTGTACTATAAGTATTCAGAAGAACATCAAAGTCACTTAAGAATAGTTTTGGGAAAGCAAAGGGAACATAATTTGTTTGGGAAGCTAAGTAAGTGCAACTTTTGGCAAAGGGAAATCAAATTCTTGGGCCATGTGGTCTCGGATAAGGGAGTGTCTATGGATCCAGAAAAGATCAAATCAATTTTAGGATGGCCTAGGCCTTGAACGCATTGGAAGTAAGGATTTTCTATGGGTTGGCTAGGTACTCACCAACGTTTTGTAAAAGGCTTCGCAAGCATGGTGCAACCTATGACTCAGCTTATTGGAAGGATGTCCTTTCAAATGGACCGAGGAGTGCGAAGGGAGTTTATCAAAGCTTACGGACATGCTAACGAGTACTCCAGTTTTGGCCTTGCCAGAACCGAGTGAGTCTTATGTGGTGTATACGGACGCATCATGAATGGGTTTGGGTTGCGTATTGATGCAACATAGGAAGGTGATTGCATATGCATCACGACAATTAAGGAAGCATGAAGTGAATTACCCCACTCATGATATAGAATTGGCTGCAGTGGTTTTCGCCTTGAAGATATGGCGATCCTACCTTTTCGGTGGGAAGATCCAAGTGTTCAAAGACCATAAGAGTTTGAAGTACATCTTCACTCAACCGGATTTGAACTTAAGGCAACAGTGATGGATGAAACTTATAGCGGACTATGACGTGCACATAGATTATCATGTAGGTAAAACATACTTAGTTGTGGATGCCCTAAGTCAGAAAAGGGTAGACGTGGATTCAGAGAAAGAGATGGCAGGGCTGTTTAGCATGGTTAGGATGTTTAGTGTATCGGCCTTAACGTTGGTAGAAGAACCCTTGGGCTTGGGCGCAGCGGATCAAACAGATTTGTTGAGTCGAATATGGACTGCTTAAAAAAAGGATGAGAATCTAAATAAGGTAGCAAAGAACGATAAGACTGAATACCTGACTTTGGATAATGGGACGATTATGGTCAATGGCCGAGTGTGTTCCAAATGATCAGAGATTGCGGGAATAGATCATTTAGGAAGCACATCAGTCCAAGTTGGCGATCCATCTAGGGTCAACCAAAATGTATCGAGATCTAAAAAGATATTATCATTAGATGACCATGAGATTCGGACAAGATGGTCGGATCCGGACATGCTTGTCAGATTCAGACAAGACAGTCGTTCCAACCAAAACGGTCGTTCCGACCAGAACAGTCGTTCCGACCAGGACAGTCGTGGTTCGGACAAGCAAGACGATCTTTAGACAAGGTCCGAGATTTTCAAACAAGTGTCATCATTCAGACATGTGTGGTCCGTGTTCGGACAAGGAGTAATAGTGTCCGAACTGATTGAGTTCGGAGTGGTCGGGGATGGCCAGGGGCGGTTCATGGAGGGAGTGTCCCGCAAATTGGATTTGGTCCATTTTAAGTGGGCCTGAACCCGGTCCATCAAGGGCGAATTAGGTTTAGGGTTTTCCCACCCAAAACTCTATAAATACGTGTTTAAAACTGCCACTGCCCCCTATTTTCACGAGATCTTTAAGTAAAGGGCGAGAAAGGTTTGCTAAGGTCTCTAACGCTGTTTTGAACTATTTCAAGTATGAGAAGGGACGAATCGTGAGTGTTCTAGACAAGATCTGTGTAGCCAGGCTGAATTCGCGTCACGAGGTGTCAAAAAAAATTAAGCCAAAGGTGAGTTTTTGGGACCGTTGTGGTTGATCTGAGTGCGTTTCGGGTAATAGTGGGATTAA
Source organism: Lepidium sativum (assembly GCA_023374145.1). Classification (NCBI taxonomy): domain Eukaryota; kingdom Viridiplantae; phylum Streptophyta; class Magnoliopsida; order Brassicales; family Brassicaceae; genus Lepidium; species Lepidium sativum. Next base: position 28,474 of record JAKUCM010005071.1, read on the forward strand.
GTCTTAGAAAAGTTAGAATTGCTTGTTGTCTGTATTTTTTGACCGACTCATTACTGTATTCGTTCATGATTGTTGCTTGTGTTGATTCAGGTAAATCTGAGTGACCAAGGCAACATATCTGATCGAGCTCTATGCATATGATTGCTCTCTAACTTGATTGCTTTATTGTTTGATGTGTTTCTGGTTTGGCCTAGTGGGATGGAATGACCGATTCACTAACCAATTCGTTTGCTTACCCAATCTGCGTGATTGTAGGTGAATTTTTACCCAATGTCCGTGAAAGTGGCTAAGTAGGAGTTCGATCAAGGCGAGATGGAGGAAGTATTGAATAAGACTGGAAAAAATGGGTCTAGATACATTTATTTAACATTCTTGCAAAACTTGTTGTACTTGAACATAAAATCAAGTAGGATTTGAACTCATGTATAACCTGAGATGAACTGCCAGTAATAACAAAATATGTAACCGAGTTTCTCCTTTCGCATACAAAAAGAGAGTAATCCATGTCATTCTGTTGAAAACCATAAAAGAGTAATCCATGTCATTAGAGAAGGCGATGCGTTATGTACAATGAGATTAATATAGCAGCATAACTCGAGATGCCTATGTTTGAATTCGATTCAATTTGGTCATTGGACAGACCAAACACTTAGCCAATTTAGTTTCTTTTATTTACTTATTCCGTTTTTGGATGCCTAAAACCTTATCTACAATGAAGGTGATAGATATTGGAGATCCATCTGGTCAAGAGTTGATTCCAGAAACAGTCTCATGTGACAAATACTTAAGGTACTCTGAAACAGTCTCAACCATACTATGGTTCTGATTCAGTAATGAATTGTGATGGACATTTCCTTCCACTAACCCATGTTAATTCAGCTGATTAACCCTCTACCTCATGTAATCTTCCTTTAAATGATGTTCTTGTTTGTCCTATAATCACAAAATCTTTACTATATATGTAAGCTCACCTCAGACTATCCATGTATCTTTTAATTTGACTATGATGCGGTGTATGTTAAGGACAAGGGAACAAAATAGCTGCTGATAAGGGAAACAAGTTGCATAATGGCTTGTATCAGTTGGAGAATCCAAAATTTCCGGTCTTCTATTCTACAAGACAAGTTGCAGTAGCTGATGCAATGTGGCATATGAGACATACATTCAAATGATAAGATTCTCCAACTTCTATCTCATAAGAAGGCAATCTACATAAATAAGAGAAACAACTTTATCTGTGAATCATGTCAGCTCAATATAAGTTGTCACTTGCCTTTCTCATCTTTAAAACCTGTACAGAAAACACATTGTGACCTATGAGGTTCTTTTCTAGTTACATCATTTCAAGGATTTCGATATTATGTTATTTTAATCGATCATTTCTCAAGATACTGTTGGTTTTATCCCTTGTAGCAGAAGACAAATTTTTATCAAATGTTCATCATGTTTCAGAAACATGTTGAAAACAAGTAAAAGCCAAAATTATTGTGTTCCATTGTGATGGAGAGGAGAATTCACAACTAGTAAATTTTTCACAAAACTTGAAAATTCAAGAATACAACAACGAATCTTGTGTCCATATACACCACAACAAAAGAAAACACAAATATATAACACAAATCAGTCTACCTATGTTATATCAAAGTAAAACTCCTCATAGATAATCGCTAGATGCCTTCTTTATATTCAACTTCTTTTGAAACATCTTAGCATCTCCGGTTCATGAAAATAGAAGTCCCTCTGGAGCAGTATTTGGTAACTCACCTTATTACTCTACATTTCATACTTTTGGATGTACTTTAAGGTCGAAGAAGAAGAAATAAAATAAGAAAAGGTGGCTTTCGATCCAAAAATAGGAGGATGAGAAGTTTGTTGTGTATACTTTGGTTCAAATTAAGTTAAATTTAAGTTAGGATAACCCGTTCAATTCAATTTTGGTTCGCATGATGCATAGATTGATTGATCTATTCACAGACCGATCAAACCGGTTAGATATGGTAAAACAACAGTTTCAATGTGAAATGAGATCGATCGATTTGGATATAAATAAATTGATCATGCTCTCTCATGTAAAACAAGTAACAAGATCGATATATCTTCCAAAGACCAATCAGGCTGGTTTTTTCGGGGATTTTACTTGTACAGATACCGATAGTTTGTGGCATCAACAGATCGAATATTATGTAATCAATAAAATATTAAAACATCGTAAAGATATCAATGCAATAAATTTCATAAATAATTATAAGGGATTAAAACATCGTAAAGATATTGAATGAAAATTAGATGCTCCAATATAAATATTCAACTAAATTTTTTTGAATTGTTCACAAAAAACTTTTACATGTGGCACGATTATGTCCCCCTTTGCTGCATCTTGAAGATGTAAATTGCTTACATACTTTCTATGATGGTTGGTATTCTTAAAGAATTGTTGCTCTTGTTTTTCAAGTACTTGTTGTTTTCCATTTTAACAGATCTTCCAATGGATTTGTGTCTATCATATATAATTACCAAATTTTCATGGTCACCGCAACTTATCGAAAAGCAATTCTCATGAAGCATCATTCTTATAAACCATTTCAAAAGCCCAAAGGAAATATCATACCATTACCATCTTGTATAGCAGTTACCAACACAATACCTTTAAACTTTCCTTTCAGATGACTCCCATTCATAACCACAACTTTTCTTATAAACTCAAATCCAGTGATACGTGCACTGTATGGAATTAACAAGTACTTAAATTTATCTTCTCCATCGCATTCAAGTCTAAAAATTGTATCTGGGTTGGTAGCGTTTTGTCCTATGTAAATAAATGGGCAAATCCTCATATCCACTCTCCCAAGTACCTCGTTCCATTCTCACGGGCATGAACTAAGGCCATATATGATATCTAGTAATCAGTTTTCATGGCCTAGGTTATATGCGAAGGTCTGATCCCGACATTAATGTTCCCAAATTTAGTCAAATACAACTCTCCAATTGATTGAGGTGTAGCATGTCGATGACAACCACCCCTCTTTCTAACAGAACATGAGTGAGTTCCAATGTATATCCTTATTATAGATTGATTTGTTTTCCCTATAGTTGATGCACAAATCCTCCAAGTACATCTTGTGACATGACATTGCAAAACAAAAAAAAAATTACTCGACTTGATAGTTGTCTAATCAAAGTTTCCAAGAGTTTTGTCCCGTTGGCTAGAACTTGAAGAATTCCCAATTGATCGAACGTAATTTCTTCAGTAACTCATCCTTGTTATCATATATTTTCCTTCTTTTATCTCCTCAAAATCATGAAGTGTGTTTTGAGTACTTTCAAAATTATCTCTTTGTTATTCTTCATAATCTTCTTTTAGAGAACATTCTGAAGAATCTGAATCATCACTGATGGGACTGATATGATTGCCCTCTCCGTCAATATCAAAAGTAAAACTTTTGGCTTCATTAAACCATACTTTTCAAGTGCACAAATTTGTGATTGTACTTCACATACTTTGTTCGGAAAACACTGTTTGCCTCATTTTCACAACTTTCCATCAGTGTACCACTTTTTCTTCATATTTATTACCATCCGCGTTCCCCTCATCAATAGTGCCACTTTTTTTTCTTCATATCTAATACAATTCTCCTTCCCTAAATCGATAGTACCACTAGTTTCAACGTTGTCCTTAGAATTATCTAACATTCTAACTGCTTCCTCAATATTGCTATTTATCTACACATATATAAAACCATAGAAAGGTTAGAAAAAAAGTATATTCAAATTCATCAACATATATCCAAAACTTAACGAAGAAAATGCATTTTAAATGTCCGTGAAGTTTAGATCGATCGGTCTGCATTTGTATCGATCGGTCTATGCTTCATGGACAAATTCAATTTTTTTTACAAAATAAGATTGATCTGTCACCACATGGACCGCTCGATCTATCTGTGCCTGATACATCTTTTAGATTTTTTGGTAGACTTTCAGGAATTCTACCAGATTTCTGGCAGATTTGCAAGAAGTCTCCCAGATTTCGACAGATTTGCAGGAAGTCTCCCAGATTTTGGCACACTCGCAGGAAGTCTACCAGATTTCCGGCATACTTGTAGGATGTCTAGAAGAATTTTGGCAGACTTACAAGAAATCCACCATAACTAAACAATTTCAATAGCGTAACCCTAAAACAAATAATTTGGTTATTTTGTTATTTGTATATCAATAAGCAATGAATGAACCCTAATTGATGGAACCAAAATCTTATTTTTCTTTCACTGTAATCTAGAAATTGTTAAAATATGAGATAAGTTGTTATCAATATTTATATTATAAAGGGAAAAGAGGGGAAATAATGTTCTTTTTGTATACATAAAGTAATTCTATATTTTCTTAAACTTATTCAAATCTTTCGAAATTATCTATTTATCTTAGCTTAAAAAATGGAAAATTTTCAATTTTTCTATTTTAATAAAGAAAAAGAGTTTTTTTTTTTTGTCAACTGTCGTATGTAGACTTACCATCTGCCACTAGGCTAAAAGCCATTTGCAAGAAAAAGAGTATTTTAGTAACTAAAATTTGCAGAGAAAGAAAACTAAGTCTAATTTAATTGTTGAACAAAAAAACAAATTTTAATCTTTTTGTGCGTTGGTTTGAAAGAACCAAAATTGACAACTTACTTCCAAGTGAACGTAAATTTAAACTAAACCTGCAACATACCAATCGCCATTTTAATGGATCCCACGTCTTTTTCGGGTTTGTGGGTCCACCAACCTTTGACTTCTCCAGTTTAATGCTTAGTGACTGAAAAGGTAAATACATTTTAGTGACATAGATAACAAAATCGGTTCTGTTAAACATCTCCGTATGCACCACTATATATCATATTTTCTTTAGTTAGGGTGTTACGAAACTGACCCAACCTCCAGAAAATTGCATGAACTCGAGAATTGAACCAATCAACTGCTAAGGAAGTGAACCGATTGTAAGGAATATATTTTCATATCATATAATTTTTCCATATCTGGTCTTACGTGCAGAATCTTTTGTGGCCTTACTTGGTGATGAAGTAAAAACCATAATTGGTTTTGGACGACCTATCGATCTCGTTACCTATTTTACATGAGAGAGCATGATCAACTGATCTATATCCAGATCGATCGATCTCATTTCACGTTCAACTGTTGTTTAAACAGATCTAAAGGGATCTATCGGTATATGAAGATAGACCAATCTCTTCATCATGCAAACCAAAATTAAATTGACCCGGTTATCCTATCTTAAATTTAACTTAATTTGAACCAAAATAACACAACGACACTTCTCTTCCTCCTAGATTGAAAATCTCCTTTTCTTCTTTTATTTCTTCTTCTTCGGCTTCTCCCTTCTCTAAAACTCTCTTTTTTCTCAAACACTAAATCTCCAAATCTTAACCAAATTGTAACGAAAAATATCCAGAAACTGAAACTAATGCTTTCTTGTGTTTCTCTCTTGCAGGTTAAGAAACTTGGGAAGATAAAAGGAGAAAGCAGTCAAGACAAAGAGATACAAGTTCCCAAGGCATAAACTTGCCAAGGTACGTCTTGGAGAGCTTAAATCCAGCTCTCAATGGATTTTACTTTCACGAATAGTTGATACAAGATTCAAGAACCCAACAACAACAGTATTAGAGATTCAAACCCGAGAAAACAAGAAGAACTTGAAGAAGATAATCTTACACTCTCTCTAAACTCTCTCTAATCCGTTTCCCATTTTCACTTGATCTCTCACACCACTCTACTTCTTTGACCATGATCTCATGCCTCTCTTTTGTAGGTCATCAAACTGCAATACCTTCTGCAACTCTCTCCTTGACTTACCAGAAACAAACATACAGCCAAAATAGAGTTCAATAGTGGACCTAGGCCTTTTCCAGAGCAAAGACCAGAAACAAAGAAAACATGGGCCTCGATGCAGAAATATAAGACGGCCCAAAGAACCTTCAACTCCCGGCCTAGAAGATACGCGTCGTATCACATTCTCCACCGCGATGCGTATCACTCGTGCAAAAGAGAATCTGAACCGATTCACTTTCCCTTTTCTCCCCGACATCACCCATGTCGGAACCCTAGTCCAAAAAGATGAACTAGTTGCAGTCTCTGAGAACCCTCAGACGAATTCTTGCTTCTTCAAACTCCTCCACTGAGACCGGCTTCTTTAAGATATCAGCCGGATTAACCTTGGTATCGATCTTCGATATCAAGAGATCCCCTTCTTCCATCACATCTCGGAGAAAGAAGTACCGAGTCTAGATGTGCTTACTCCTCTCGTGGAACACGCTGTTCTTCGCAAGATAAATCGCACTTTGCGAATCGCAGAAGAGCTCCACCTTCTCCTAAGGAAACCCTAGTTCACATGTATTACGTTTAAGCCATAAAGCTTCTTTTGTTTCTTCTGTTAAGGCCATATATTCTGCTTCCGTGGTTGATAAAGCCACTACTGACTGCAGGCCTGACCGCCAGCTCACAGTGTTACCTCTGACCTGAAAAGCATATCCGGTGACAAATCTCCTCTGATCCAGGTCATTAGCGTAATCGCTATCACGAAATCCTTCAATCTTAAAATCCTTAGCCTTTTTAAAATTTAAATGATGAGCATAACTTCCTCTTAGATATTTCAGAATCCATCTAACCATTTTCAAGTGTTCCCTGTTAGGTGCACTCATAAAACGACTCACCAGACCAACTTCATGGGCTATATCAGGTCTAGTTCCGATCATCGCGTACATAAGACTCCCCACAGCATTAGAGTAAGGTACACCTCTCATTTCGATTTCTGCATTTGCTTTATCTTCTTCTTGAGTGCTTTTTTGCTTGAATTGACATCCTATGTGATAGGAGCCTCGGTGGTGAGGTCTCGGATATGAATTCAACGGCTCGACCTTGGTGAGTCCAAACCGATGAAGACTAGTTTTTGGCGGAATTTCGTGAATGAGAACCACAAAGGAGGGTGATTATTCCTCTGATAATCTCGGATCTGTCAAGTTGGAATCCTCACAAGCTTGACTCGTCTCTTGTTCTTGAATACTCAAAATAAAGAGAAGGCGGCTAAGTATTCTAACAAAGAAAATTTCATCATTCAAGTGTTTTCACGTCTTTTTTTAGTCTGAAAAATACAATGGAAGGCTTGAGCTTATATAGGCTCAATAGTACAACGGTAATATGCTTAAAATGGGAAGAAAATATCACAAAATTAAGTGACCAACGGAAAAGTGATGAGGGCCATTGATCTTAGAGCTGTTGGAGAAGATTTGGTGATCGGCCGGATATGGAAAGTCTTCAATGGAGAGGATTCGCCTAATCCTCTGCATTCTGGAGCATGGGAAGACTCTCCTGGATGCCTCTGAATGTCTTAGAGTGTCTCATGGTCGCCTTACATAAGTTTGCAAGCTCTTAAGGGAAGTGGCTCCCGGACTTTCCTTAAACAGATTCGGTTTGGCCCTTCTTCTTGTAAAGTGGATATCTGGAGGATCCGTTGGGCTTTTGATGCGTTCTTGGTCATTTTGGATCACTAAAAGGCCCAAGAATAATCTCCAAGTGGTCTGGAGTGAAGGTCGCTCCCGAGCTGGGCTATGGTTCTCGAAAGTTGACGTTGCAGAAGGTCCAATTTGTAAAATTCATAACTTTCGGCTCCGAGTTTCGATTGGGCTGATTGAACCTCAAGTAGTTAGATAATTGAGTCAGGAATCCATTGAAATAAACGCCATGTTCTAGTTCTCTTGGTAGCGTCTGGAGACCCTTGATAAGTGAGCGTATGTCTTCCTGATCCTCTAGGGAATGTTGTTGGCGTGAACTCTTTGCTTGCTGCTCCTGGTCCTGAGTGCTGGGTGAGTCATTGTTACCCTGAAACATGTCTAATAATATTGTCTCCCCTTTTTCTTTGACATGTTACCCAAGGAAGGTCGTCTCCGTTTTATCTTTGACAAATTTAGCCCGAAACTCGACAACCGAGTCTAAGTCTTGTCCTGCAGTCGATGGTCTTAGGATCCTACCATCGAGGATCCTATTACTATGGGTGTCTGAACTGTCTTTAAATCACCATTAAAAAACACCCTTAAAACTTTCTTAATATAAGTTTCCATAGATAAATGCAGAAATCCTTGAGCTCTGTTTCTGATAATATCCATGCCTAGGATCCTTTTCGATGATCCTAGGTCTTTCATCTCAAACTCATCACTTAAAAAATATTTAACCTTCTGTATTTCTTTCATATCTTTTGCTGCAATCAACATATCATCAACATACAACAAAAGATAGACTAAATTAACTTGACCATATGATCTCGTGTAGAGACAGCTATCTAGCTGACTTCTTAAAAACTTTTTAGCCTTCATAAACTGATTAAACCTCAAATTCCATTGTCTCGGTGACTGTTTAAGACCATACATATATTTCTGTAGTAAATAGACTTTGTTCCCTTTAGAATACCCTTCAGGTTGTTCCATTAGAATCCTTTCATCCAAAAAACCATGTAGAAAAGCAGTTTTCACGTCTAGTTGTTCCAACTCAAAGTCCATATTTACCACTATAGATAAGATAAGTCTTATAGTAGTATGTTTTACCACTAGAGAGAAAACTTCATGGTAATCAACTCCTTCTATTTGTGAATACCTTTTTGCCACAAGTCTCGCTTTAAACCTAGGTTTTTCTACTCCAGGAATCCCAGGTTTTCGCTTAAACACCCATTTACTTCCAATGGTCCTCTGTCCTTCTGGTCTTTCAATGAGTTTCCAAGTAGAATTCTTTAACAGAGATTTCATCTCCTCATCTGTTGCCTTTAAACCAATTTTTCTTTTCTCTGCTTCTCATAGCATCTTGAAACGTTCTTGGTTCTTCTTCTTCTTCTTCTTCTGATCTGAGGATCTTCTGATCCTGGTTCTTCATCAGATTCCTCATTTCCTTGATTTTCCGGAAACACTTCACTTTCTTCAAGTGATTCCCTTTCGTTATTCTCAATTCCAAGAATCATTCTATTCTTCTCTTTTGATTCTCTTTCTTTATCATCAAAATCTCTGTTCTTGTTAATGTCTTTGTATAAGACATTTTCCCAGAAGGTTACATTCCGACTAATGAGACATTTTCTGTCATCATTATTCCATATTCTGGAACCCTTTACTCCTTGAGGATAACCCATAAAAATCCCTTTCTTAGCTCTAGGTTTCAACTTTCTATGGTCCACATGATAGTACACCAAACAACCAAACCTCTTCATATGAGAATAATCAGGCTTCATGCCTGTCCACACTTGTTCTGGTATCTCTAATCCCAGAGGTACTAAAGGTGATCTGTTAATCATATGCACCACAGTTGAAGCTGCCTCAGCCCAGAAAGATTCCCCCAAACCTGTTTCACTTAATAAACTCCTCACTTTTTTAGTATTGTTCTATTCAACCTCTCTGCCACACCGTTCTGTTGAGGGGTGTAAGGACATGTTTTATGTCTCTTAATTCCATGAGCTTTACAATGATCTTCAAACATTTGATTTCAATATTCCAAACCATTGTCAGTTCTAAGAGTTTTCAACTTCCTTCTACTCTGATTTTCCACCAGAATTTTCCACTCAACAAACTTGTCAAAGGCTTCATCTTTTGTCCTTAGAAAATAAATCCAAACCTTTCTGGAAAAGTCATCTACAAATGAAATATAGTAGTGACAACGTGAGAGACTCAGTGTCACATTAGGAGACCCCCAAATATTCGAATGAACATATTCCAACTTTTCCTTTGAAATATGCTTTCCTCTTTGAAATGATGTCTAGTGACATTTTCCGAGAATGCAATACTCACATTGTTTAAGCTTCACTGATGCTTCTATGTTCAGTAATTCCTTTTTAGCCAAAACTTGTAATCTTGTTGCACTCATATGCCCAAGTCTGCTGTGCCATAACAATAAATTATCCATTTGATTAACCGCAGCATTTACATTTCCTTTTGAGTTCATCAGATCCTTTTCTGGTTTTCCATCAAGAATGTACAGAGTATCTTGATAATCTCCAGCTATAACTTCCTTTTCCCCATAGAACACTTGAAGTCTAAAGTTCTTAGATTGAAACCAGCAACCTTGAGACTCTAGTTGACCAAGAGAAATTAGATTTCTTTTAGCCATAGCAGAGTATCTTACTTTTGTCAATACAATTGTTGAGTTGTTGCAATTGACCACCATAAGTTTTCCTATAGCTGTGATCACACAATGTGTATCGTTTCCCATTAGAATCTTTCCCCCATCAATCTCTTAAACCTTGAACAATAAGTCCTTTCTGTAAGTTAAATGATATGAGCATCCCGAGTCTAAAATCCAGCTATCACTTAAGTTAATCTCTGAAGTAGTCAGCATCAAAGGTTCCTCTTCTAAGACTTGAGCTACATTTGCTTGTGATGTGCTTCCTTGACCTTTCTTGGGACAGTCTTTCTTGAAATGTCCCTCATACCCACAAATCCAGCAAGTTTTCTTAGCTCTAATCTTTTCCTTCTGCTTGTCCAGCTTCTTTGCTTTTCCTTTGTTCTTTTTCTCATTTTCCGGTTGAAATTGAAAATACAACCCTTCACCGCTTTGTCTTGATAAGTGGACTCCCTTCTGCTTAAGTTCCACTTCCAAAGAATAAGTTGCAGTTGTAACTTCCTTTAGAGATATAGTCGTTTGTCCTCCTCTGTATTTGAGAGTATGAACAAGTTGAGCATACTGTGAGGGCAGACCATTCATGAGGATCATAGCTTGATCCTCATCACTTATCTCTACATCCAAACTGCTTAGATCTGATATCAACTTGTTAAAGTTATCCAGATTTTTGTCTAACCCTTTTCCTTCTTCCATCTTAAAGCTAAAAAACCTTTTCTTTAAATAGAATCTGTTAGGCATGGATTTGTCTTGGTATTGTGATTCCAGAGAGTTCCACATAGACTGAGCAGATTTGTGCTTCAAACCTACTGTTCGTAATACCATATTTGTAAGACTCATACTCAGAAGATTTCTGACTCTTCTATCCTTGTCTAACCTTTTAGGGTCAGCTTTAACACCTTCTTTTTCTTCTGCAGGTGAAGAAGACACTCCATCAACTCTAAGAACCGAGTCAAGTCCCAAGATCTCTAACTGAGCAAGGATCCTGTGTTTCCAGATGGTGTAGTCTCCTTCTCCATCAAACCTCTCAACGTCCCATCTTCCAAGCGTTGGCTCTAACATCTCTTACTAGATCCAGAGAGATGAGTAGATATAGCTTCCTTCTCTTACCTCTTTTAACCAGAAAGCTCTGATACCACTGTAACGAAAAATATCCAGAAACTGAAACTAATGCTTTCTTGTGTTTCTTTCTTACAGGTTAAGAAACTTAGGAAGATGAAAGGAGAAAGCAGTCAAGACAAAGAGATACAAGTTCCCAAGGCATAAACTTGCCAAGGTACGTCTTGGAGAGCTAAAATCCAGCTCTCAATGGATTATACTTTCACGAATAGTTGATACAAGATTCAAGAAACCCGACAACAACAGTATTAGAGATTCAAACCCGAGAAAAAAAGAAGAACTTGAAGAAGATAAGCTCACACTCTCTCTAAACTCTCTCTAACCCGTTTCCCATTGTCACTTGATCTCTCACACCACTCTACTTCTTTGACCATGATCTCATGCCTCTCTTTTGTAGGTCATCGAACTGCAACACCTTCTGCAACTCTCTCCTTGACTTACCAGAAACACACATACAGCCAAAATAGAGTTCAATAGTGGACATGGACCTTTTCCAGAGCAAAGACCAAAAACAAAGAAAACATGGGCCTCGATGCAGAAACATAAGACGGCCCAAAGAACCTTCAACTCCCGGCCCAGAAAATACACGTCGTATCACATAAATGATACGATTTTTTGGTCAATTTTTGTTAGATTTTCGTCCTCTATCTTTATATGCACATATCATCTCTGATCTGCCAAGGTTTGTTTTCGAAAATCTACATATACACAAAACGAGTTTACACTTTATTAAATTACATTTATCATGAATTTTCGGGTGTCTAAATTGATTTTGAACGAGTAATGTGAATGATATAGTTCAATTTCGGTTGGGTATTATGTTAATTTCGAAAAATCATGAACTCAGATATCTTTATCTTTTATGTCAGTACTTAGCCTAGAGCTCTCTTTAATTGGCTGTTTCCATTTTGGGATATTCGGAAAACGTTTGAGAATAACTATCCTGTTTGTATATAGTATTATCATTCTTATTTGACACTCATAAAAGTAAACAATACAGACAATGAAGTTCAGCTCTCTCTGTCTCATTTTCACGCTCCTTCTCGGGTTATTTAATCAAGTATGGACCATGAAGAAGAATCCAGTCATGACCATCCAGGTTAAGTATAGTTTAGTATTATTAATCTTTTTTTACTAATCAAATATATTGATAGTTTGATTGAATATTTACAGAGTCCGGATGGCGACTTCATCGATTGCATTCACATGAGTGAACAACCAGCTTTCGATCATCCTGTTCTGCAAGATCACATCATTCAGGTATATTTCTCTATGTGCCTAGCTATATAGAGGTTTAACG